>RJWJ010020499.1:0-28996 GCA_004363605.1 Indri indri | reverse complement strand
CCATTGAGGGCATGAATTTGGGCCTGCCTGAATTTGTATTCTGGGATCAAAGTACTGAAACAATGTAAAAATGTATTAACAAAAAATAATTGATATTTTTCTAAAACACTTCAAAATTTAGGTAATGTTATGATAGCTACAAATAATAAATAGGGAATTAATTATTGATATATGTCACAAATGATTTATTTGGGGATAACGTTTATATGGTATTGTATGTATGTACCTCTTTATACAATGTTTTATGTACATCTGCAGGGTTTCTCATGAAAAGAGTAATCAAGTAACTAAGAAAGAAGCTCATTTCTTTATGTACTTAGTTCTAAAACACCTAATGAGTACAGAGCACACTCTCTGGGGGATGGACATGCTTGAAGCTCTGACTCATGGGGGGAAAAGGCAATATATGTAACCTAAACATTTGTACCCAAAAATATGCTGAAATAAAAAAATTAAAAAAATAAAAAACTAACAAAATGCTGAATTGGGGGGGTTATTGAACTTTGTATAAGAAAACTGAGGTGAATATATAAGGGTAAAAATCAAGTATTTTATTATTTTATTCACTTACTTATTTTTTCAGACAATGTTGAGAATCTTCCATGTGCTGTGTACTAGGTTATAAAAATTAATAAGAAGGTATGGAATCTTCTAGCTTAAAACCATGCACTGCACACATAACAGCAAAATAAAGCATGCCAAAATAGCTCTGTGATAATTTGACATTTGTCTGTGCTAGCCATTATTCAGAAGCCTTATCTCACTCAACTTCTGTACACAAATCTAGGGCAAATGCTAGCACTAGAAAGGGGAGATTCTCGTGAGAGCACATAAATCAAGACAAGCTTGCATTTGATCACACTGCTTTTGTTCCTCCACACAGGAGTCTATGCTCTTAACTTTAGTCTGGAATATCCAGATCCAGATCCCTAATCACCATATCTGAGATTCTGGTACACATTTTTATATTCCCCTAATTCTAGCTCATCTATATATGAGTGTGTACTTAGTGCATATTCATGCATTTGCCTCTCTATTACACCTGCTGGATTTTCATTAATAGTTTCTCTATCTTGCTAGATTTCCTTTTCCTCTATTTCCGACTGTATCTGCTTCCTAGTGTAATCCCCACATAATGAACATTGTGTTTAAAATATGTCCATTTGCCACAAGTACGGTTCTTCCCAGGGATTTTACAGCAACAGAACAAATTTGACAATGAACCCAAACAGAAAACAAACCTAAAGATATTTAGAGTACTGTAGAAGACTATTCCACACAGCAGTCTGTCTAGCACAAAATGGCATGGTGTGGTGAAATAAGTAACTGCATTTCATATTCTAGTTATTTCTATTTAAGAGTTTTACCCAGTTGGAGCGGTAATACGTTTATTTATTATTTGTAATTTGGTGATTTTATCAATCACCTATTCACTAGACTGCTCAAGCAGAGGAGACACTTTCTGAGGTCCAAAAGGCAAGGACACAAAGATGAATAAGGCATGGGAACTGCACTTCAGGATCACTTGAAATAAACAAAAATGAAGAATATAATCATAATACAAATTGATGCAAATTATATTCAAGACATGTGGAAATATATTTGGAATCCCAGAAGAAAAAAAATGTAAAAGACCTCAGAGTGGTAGTGTAGAAAGAATGACAACCGAGCTGATGAATAATATATTGGATAGGTAGAAGGATAAAAGGACATCCCAGGAACATTTATGAGAAAGTGAAGCATAAATACATGAACAGTCATGAAAAGGTTATGTTTCAGAGCTGTTAGAGGTGGTGAGAGTTTTATAGAGAAAATAGAAAAGTGTTGAACATAAAACTCTAGAGAGTACTACTAATTTAAAATTTAGAAAGGCAAGAGAAGTGAAAAGGTTTTGAGAGTGAGATGGGATGCAGGAGAATGATACAAAAGTGTAAGAAAAAAATAAGAATATATTTTAGAGAAAACAACTATATTTAAGTTTTTTTGACTCCCTTCTCCAGGAATAGGAGGAGGGGGAAAGAGCCAAACAAAATGGTCCAGAAGAAAAAGCACAGAATAATTACAAACAAATGTTTATTAAAATAGACCCTCTCACCTGGGTAGTGAGGCAGTGGACAAAACCTTCAGTTATTCTACAGAGCATTGTCCAATGCCCACTTTGCAAAGCTTACACTCATGCTATAATGGCATTTTTCCTATACTTATTATTAAGGTCATTAAATATGAAATACCAATTCTGAATCAAACGTTTAGTTTATTGTATCTCAAACAAGAAGCAGTACAATTAATCAAAGTATGCACCTAAATTATTGACACGGTTTTGCCGTCTTAACAGTAGCTTGTTTATACCAGCAGCAAAGAAGCCCAGAGAGTGAGTGGCAATGAAATCACTGAAGGCCTTTTCCACAGCTTGTTGAGAATGGAATATTTTTCCTTGCAAGAAGTGGTCCAAAGCCTGGAAGAATTGGTAGTCAGTTGGTGCAAGGTCTGGTGAATAGGGTGGATGACAGAGAGTTTCCAAGTACAGTCTCTGCAGTTTGAGCGGCGTTGTTTGTACAACATGTGGTCCAGCATTGTCTTGTAAGAGGATTGGCCTGTCTCTGTTGACCAGTCTCAGCTACTTAATCACAAGCATCCTCATCATTTTGTCTAACTGATTGCAGTAGACATCCTCTGTAATAGATTGACCAGGTTTCATGAAACTGTAGTGGATATTAACAACACTAGACCAACAACACACACCATTAGCTTTTTTTGATGGATATTGGGTTTTGGACTGTGTTTTGGCACTTTGTCTTTATCCAACCATTCTTCTGGACACTGGCAATCGTCAAAAAGAATCCATTTTTCATCACACATAACAACACAGTGTAGAGATGGTTCACATTTATGCGTGACAGCAAAGAAAGGCAAGGTTCAAGGTGATTTCTCTTAATTTAATTACCCATCATCCACCTTCTTCACCTTGTGATTTGTTTCAAATGTCCTAATATTGTTGGAACAGTAATGTCAAACCTTGCTGCTAATTCATGCTTAGGTCGAGAAGGATTCGCTTCCACTACAGCTGTTAGCTCATCATTATCCAACTGGGTCTCAAGTCATCCACATGGCTAACTTTCAAGATTAAAATCACCAGAGCAGAACTTCTGAAACCTTCGACGTACTGTGCTTTCACTAGCCACATCTTTCCCAAATACTTTGTTGATATTTCAAGCTTTCTGCACAGCATTGGTTCCATGTCGGAACTCATATTTGAAAATAACGTGAATTTTTGATTTATCCATGGTTTCACAAAAACTACTCTAAAAACGTGAAAGATAATCACAAGCCAAACAATGCATTTGACAGAATGAGGATGCATAACACCTTCACAGTAAAAATAAAACAAGAAGTGTCAAGGCGAAATGTCAGAGATCTCAACAGTCAAACTTAGTACTTAAGGAAATTGAACATGTCATACTTAATAATCTAATATTTAGCCTAATATCTGTTGTCCAGTATGTACTCAATAGTAATCACTCCTTGTTCTACATAGTCTACTAGATAATAACAATATGGATAATTCCCTTGCTATATATTATTATTATTATTGATTAATTGATTGGAGTTCTCTAGTTCCATAAAAGATTATCAGTTACTTCAGACATGCTAAGTTTCTCTGATTATATCCACCAAATACACTGGAGTGCATTTAACCACCAGTGGTTCCTATGGCATGGTCCTCATAACAGCAGCAGAACCATCACTTAGAAACTTTTAAAAATAAAAATTCAAGGAATCCACCACAGATTTACTAAATCAGAATATCTGTCAATGAAGTCTAGTAGTCTATGCTCCAAGAAAACTTGATGGATTCTAAATTTGAGATCAATGGAATAAAGTTGTCCACCCCTCCAAAATTTTATTATAAGTACAACTTTTAACCAAGCAGGATGTCAGAAGGAGAACATTAACTTAGACCAGGACAATAGATGTTCTGTGACTGTTTGGAAAGAGTGCAGATGCAGAGGTTAAACAGAAGTGGATTCACATCTCAACTTGACCAATATTAAATCTGTTAACCTTGACATTTTTTCTACCTCTTTCTTGGGATGTCCTATCCATCTCTCAATGATATTAAGATAATTAAAATAGTAAATGTAGAATAACTGTCACCTAAGAGTTATTCAACAAATGCTATTTTCTCCCCCATCAGAATCACCTTTATTGAGTCATATCATAATATTTGTATTCTGCCTTTATTAAGGGTTGTATAAGAAACAGGCCTTTGGGAATTGTTTCAGCATCTATTTTACAACTGTTGCTGAGGATATTGTTCAACATGTCATTCAAGGTCCCTTATATAGAATTTTGTATGAGAAATGTCTTTAAACATTTAGCTCTGAAAAAGATAGCAAGCAAACAGAAAACTTTGTGTAGAATATGTATTAGAATGTTTCTTCAAAATAGAATTTGTAGGTATATAAAATATTGTAGATGACATATAAATAAACGAATAGATCAAATTTAATAGAAAATAAAATTAAAATGATGCAAATGGGTAAAATTACCAATTTAAAATATTCTTTGCATATAGATATTCTTATCCATATAAATTAGTAATAGATAAATTGTTTATTGTTATTTTATTATTAATTATAAAAATTTTCATTGACCAGGTGAATAAATGCCAAACATCATCGTTTTTCAAAGTCTTCATCAAGGAGAGAAAAATGTAGAAAGATGCATTTACACATTAAGCATAATTTCCTAAGAATTATAACAGAACTAAAAAGTACAGTAAGCCATGCCCCCCATTTGTCATTTCAGTTATGCACTGTCAACCACCATCTGAAATATTGAATGGAAAATTCCAGAAATAAAAATCTATTGTTTTAAACCATGCATCATTTTGAGAAGGAGGATGAAATTTCATGCCATCCTGCTCCATTCTGTGTGGGATGTGAATCATCCCTTTGTCCAGCATCTCCACACTATATATGATATTCACCTGTTACTCACTTAGGAGTCATCTTGGTTGTCAGATCAACAAAAAACATAGTATACATAGGGTTCAGCACTATGTGTGGTTTCAGGCTTCCTTTGGGAGTGTTAAAACATCTCCCTCACTGAAAAGGAGGGACCACTGTACATTAAAAATAATATAGGCCAATATGTTTATTTTAAGAAGAAGAGACTTAGACACAAATGCTTATTCCCTTGATTGAGATGAATTACCTAGTGTTAAAACCCAGCCTGGGAATTAAACTTCCTGGTATTGTTTCACTCTCACTGAAGTTTCTTTCTTTATTAGAACATAAACTAAAAGAGCAATCCCACCTTTGTATCTGTTGTTCTATGATAAATGAAAATTTCAAAAATGCAATCTTTCATTTTTCTAAATTCACTGGTTTTAGTAAAATAAATCATAAGAGTGCTATACAGCAAGTTGAAATCCCACAAGTATTCCCTTTGTTTTCATGGCAGTTCAGTGCTGCTTTGGGAAATATGAGTCTCTTTCTCCAGTTGGTCAGGACCTCTGTATTAATCTCAGACCATGGTGTCATTTCTACCTTCTCATTATTTTCATGCTCCTTAGAATGCCTCTTCCTTTATACATGTAGATTTTCATAATGCGGTATAATATCTTTACATAAACTACCCCTCCCTTAATACTTTTAACAAATATATCTTTTTGGAAAAAGTTAAAGCCTTCTATGCTCTATTTTAGTTACATCCCATACTCATACATTCTTTATGAGATCTCCTTGAGTTACAGTTTCTATTTCATTCTTTTTATGATTCTAATCTTATGCTTTTTCAATATAAAATTTCAGGCCAACAAAGAAATTTCTTACATATGCTAATTTATAATGTATCTTAATCAGAAATAAAAATCCAGATTTTCTCAATTGTCTATTAATAGTTAATATTCTTTTCCCTCTGTCACACTAAATCTCAATAAAAATAGTTTTGGTATGAAGTTTCAACAACTTAAGTAGTCTTTAAATTATGCACATATATTAATGATTCCATACTTACCATTTAATTTTTGAGACCACTGTTTTTTTAACCTGAGTAGTGAAACATTAAACAATGTGTGTGGCACTCACTTTACATACAGTTAAAAAATAAGCAAAATTAAGTAATATATACATATATCATATACACACATATGTGAGATAAATTTTAAAAAAGCAAGGACATGCTAAATACAAGATTTAGAATAGTGGCAACCTTGAGGGAGATGCGAGGAGTTTATAAAATGAGCATATAGATATAGCTAAATTACTGGTAACATTTTGGTATGAAGTACATAGGTATTTATTCTAGTATTAAAGAATAATGTAAAATAAAGCACAATAAAATAAAATAACATCTTTCAAGGATAATGAGGGTACCTTTTAGGAAGAAAGTATTTTAATTAAGCCAGTTTTCTGCACCTGAACTCTTTAAAATGAAAGTTTTAAAAAGTATCATACAGATTTTGTAAATTAGATTGCTAGTGATTTTCTTTCAACAATTTGTATCGTAACAATGTGACTTGATTGCACGATGCACTGATATATACCTGTGACAATAATTAGTGGAAAACTGATTGCATCATTTAAAATATTCTCTTTAAAATTGAAATGAAAACCTAGTTCTGTTGAAGTCATCTTTGGCAAAAATGTATTAGAAAGGTGAAATACTGCATCACATTAGTTTTAGATCAAAGTTAGGTATTACCTTCTTTAAAAGTGTAAACTGAGAAAATTGCTTCAAAACCTAATTATCATTTAACAGGATTCAGTCATAAAATCTGAGATTGTATTTAGAGTAATATTGAAGTAAGTAGAAACATGGACTCTATTACAGTCTAACAAACCAGCCACATGGGTTGAATTTTTACTAAGCCTTGACTCATTTACATAAATATTTACACAGTTGTCCTCTTGGCCCAGCTTTTAAGACAAGATCCTCAGTAGAATTTTTATGTTGCCCAGATATGGAGTTACTTAGCTGACATTTATCGTGTCCCACCCCGTATCTCTTCTGTATAATGAGCTTATAAAACAGCCCTAGAGAAAGGGATGCATAAAAGTGAGTCCAGGAATATTTTGTCCCCTTTTTATTTTACCCTGGAGTCAGGTCGGTATAGTGTAAATTATTCCGGTCGTAAAGTTTGGCTAATAGTGTATTTGGAGAGAGAGTATATTAAATGAAAATGAGAAATGACCTGATAGAGCACAGTCCTTAATACTTAGGAGTCAGATGGACCTCCATGAAACTGAAGGCGTTCTCTATTATTGGCTGTATGCCTTTAGGGCATTACTTAATCACTCTAAGTCTCAGTCTGTACATCTGTCAAATGGGATATTAATTATATCCACCTCTTATGACTATTGAAAGATCGATGTATCTTTCAACAATGTATATATAATAAAACAGTTAAACTAATAGGCAACGTAAAAGAATTACTAAATGTCAGCATCTTATTATTATTTTATGAAAACCAACAGACCATATGTTTTCTAATTAGCATTTGTGTGGGAGAACACTGTACAATTTGATTATATATAACATAGTGATAGGTTGTTGAATGAAACAGACTTACTAGGTTTTAAGCAGAAAGTAACATTAGTCTTTCTTATCATCATAGCTGCTTATGAAGATTTCCCAATAACTTCAAGGTATTAATAACTTGTTTATCTGGTTTTAAATGTTTAGTAAAATCTAGTATCTATGGCTTTTTTAAAAAAAATTTTGTTCTCCTTTTAAATTTAGGCCTAACTCAGGCTCCAAAGACCACAGGGAGTAGGCAGGAAATGTTACTCTTTTTTTTTATTATTTCTTTTGGCTTTACCGTTTTCCCTCCATTCTCATGCTGTTTCTAGCTACTCGAAAAAGGGCAAAGGAAATGAACAAAAACTTTTCAAAAGAGGACAGAATAATGGCCAGCAAACATATATAAAAAATGCTCAACATCTCTAATCATTAGAGAAATGCAAATCAAAACCACAATGAGATATCACCTAACCCCAGTGAGACTGGCCTCTATCAAAAAATCCCAAAACATCAAATGCTGGTAAGGATGTGGAGAGACAGGAACACTCTTACACTGTTGGTGGGACTGCAAATTAGTGCAACCTCTGTGGAAAAGAATTTGGAGATACCTCAGAGAGCTAAAAATAGAAATACCATTTGATCCAGCAATAGCACTATTAGGCATCTACCCAAAAGAGCACAAAACATTCTATGATAAAGACATCTGTACCCGAATGTTTATGGCAGCACAATTCACTATTGCAAGGATGTGGAAACAACCCAAGTGCCCGTCAATCCATGAGTGGATTATTAAAATTTGGTATATGTATACAATGGAATATTACTCAATCATAAGAAACGACAATGATCTAGAATCTCTTATACTTTCCTGGATTAAAATTAAGCCCATTATACAAAGTGAGGCACCACAAGATCAGAAGAATGGGCTCCACTTGTACTCGCCATCAAATTGGTACTAACTGATTAACACTAGGGTGATCACATAGCAGTAATACTCTCCATGGATTAGGGAGATTTGGGGGGGTGGTAAATACACAACTAAAGGACATGGGGAGCACTGCAGGGGGGAAGGGCATGCCTTTAACCCGCACTTGGGTGAGGCAAAGACATAAAGTGTAACCATAATGTTTGTACCCTCACAATACCCTGAAATTAAAAAAAAAAAAAATAGTTACAGTCATAAAAGTAGCCACTAGAAGAACTAAAAGTCAAATTATAAACCTCTCAAGATACTAGTAGAAGGGGAGCAATATAACCACAATAAGGAAGACATAAGCCATACAGCCAAAGATGGAAAACAGAAGCATTAGAAAGAGGAAACATAAGACGATAGAATTGAAACATAGATTATATATGTAATATATGTTATATATGTATATGCCAATATAATAAATTCATCAAAAAGTCAAAAAAACCTGTCAAATAGGGAGGTATAAAAGAGAGGGAAAATTAAACAAAAACAAAAAACAATCCATATGTTGCAAAATATCAGATACGATAGCTTTGCAAACACAGTCTTTTTCCTCACCTCAAAAGCTTTTGTGGATTATTAAATTACGCAATCTTTGAAATACTTCCATCTTCTATTTGTAGATCATGCAATAGATTATTCCCATAGCACACTCCCATCCCCTTACTCCCTAGCATATGACAAACCATCCCATACAGACTTTGTTTTTATCATCCTACCCCCACTTCCCCACAACATCACTACCATTCTCTTGGATAAAGCTCTTTTCAAAATAACTCAATTCAGCATTCATCCTTGAGCTCCATATACAGCCAATAGGAAGCACACATTTTTTTTTTATTTCAGCATATTATGGGGGTACAGATGTTTAGGTTACGTATGTTTCCCTTAGCCCCCCTCCCCCCTGAGTCCGAGTTTCAAGCATGTCCATCTCTCGGATGGTGCGCATTGCACTCTTTGCGTATGCATATACCCATCCCCTCCTCCCCCTCCCCCCTCCTCCCTCCCCCCTGCCCGACATCCAATAGATGTTATTCTTATATGTACACTTATGTGTTGATCAGTTAATACCAATTTGATGGTGAGTACATGTGGTGCTTGTTTTTCCATTCTTGGGATACTTCACTTAGTAGAATGCATTCCAGCTCTATCCAGGATTATACAAGAGGGGAAGCACAAACTTTTGTCATGCCATTGGTAGTTGCTGCAATCCCATTCTTGCCTTTTCCCTTCCTTCTAAAATTAGAGGTAGCTGTAGCCTTGGAACCTTGTTCAAAAACATTAAAACAATGTGATAAAATCATACTATTAGTAAGCTGTGATCACAACCTGACTACATTTCTCTCAATAGAATAAGGCTTTTTTTAAATACTATGTATATATAGGACTACATGGAAGCCTTCCTATACAGTGATGTCCCATGCAGAAATGTGCAGTACAAAAGTCTGTACAATTTCTCTGTGCTACTCTGTGATACATTTTTCATAATTGAATTTATGATGCTGTAATATGAAAATCAAATTTCCTTTGAAATATGTATTTATGGCTTACTATTCCAAGTATATTGAACCATACATATGAATTCTTCCATACTCCTCCATTTGGCAATGAATAAATAAAAGAAGTAAGAAGGATTTTGATGAAGTTGTTCTCTATCAGAAAAAGCAGCACAAACAAAAGCAAGACTGGCATGGCTTTTCTTCAAATTACTACAGTATAAACAAAAATATTAGAAAATCACAGGAACTCCTGGTATAGATAGTATCTGATTTATTTTTAGTTGATGTATTTCTTACCTAAGGGAATGATCTCACATGCTTTATATCTAAATTTTAACCTGTTATATTGCCTTTGAATTTTCCCACTTCCAAAGGAGAGTTTGAGTATCAGCATTATTGGCCAAAGCACCAATCTATTACTAATCTGCTTAGTGTCATTTAATCAGAAAACATATGCAATAAAATAATGACAATTGGGGAAAAAAAGTACACTGTCCTGCTCTACATTTTCAGGCTACTATAAAATCAGAATACTCTTATAATCAGTTGTGCACATCCTAACATGCAATGAAAGTGTATTCCACCCCCACACCATCCCTACCTTCAATTTATCTAGTTTCAGTTACCTGTGGTCAACCACAGACCCAAAACGTTTAATGGAAAATTTCAGAAATAAACAATTCATAAGTTTTAAATTGCATACTATTCTGAGTAGTGTGATGAAATCTCATGCTGTCCTTCTGTGTCCCGCTTGGCGTCATGAATTCCTTTGTCCATTGTATCTAGGCTTTATATGATACCTACCCACTAATCACTTAATAGCCATCTTAGTTCTCAGATTGTCACAGTCTTGCAGTGCTTGTGCTCAAGTAACCCTTATTTTACTTAATAAAGTTTCCAAAGCACAAAAGCAGTGATGCTGGCAATTTGGATATGCCAAAAAGAAGCCAAAAAGTGCTTGCTACCTTTAAGAAAAAATGTGAAAGTACTTGACTTGATAAGTAAAAGCATGGCGTACAAAGTTTGGTACTGTCTGCAGTTTCAGGCATCCATTGGGGGTCCTGGAACATATCTCCTGAGGAGCAAATAAGGGAGGACTACTGCAAAGGCTTCAGTAAACAGGTACTCTACAAGTTGATCTCGTTGACTTATCAAATACATTCTAGTTGGTTACTTTAGTCAAACAGATTAATTGGAAATAGAACAGGACCAGTTCAAGTCACAATAGATTCATTTAGCCACCTCCTATACACGCAACCTTACTTTCTCTGTGTGTGCAACTGTGTATATACCACTTAGTCATTCTACTTTATTTTGTTCAATTTTTCATTGCATTTTAGTATCTCACATTGAATAAGTTGAATTTGTATCTCTGTATTTTGATTTTCTAAATTTAATGTCATACCTTGATTCTTACATAGCTTATGTAAGATGATGTGTAAAATTGTGTACACATGATGTGTAAAATTATGCTATTCAGGTGAGCTGTCTTTCTAGATTGTCAGAGAACCAAGAACAAAGTATGAACAAATAGATTCCTAAAATTCTAAAATCACAAGCATTATTTTATCATTACATATCAATCATGATGCTGTGCTTTAAAAACCGGAACACTCATAGGGATGGTTACCTGATAAAAGAATTGAAAAGTCCAGGATTTCATTTGGTTTGTTTCAGCAGCAAAATGTGTCATTAAAGACTCCGTTTCTTTTCATCTACCTCCTTTGTCCTCTTCAGTGTTAGGTTGTCTTAAGCTTCCTTTCTTCATTTTGGAAAAAAATAGTTCCATTTAAACTTCACATCAACACACAAAAAGCACAAAATAAGAAATATCATTTCAGCAAGAGTGAAAATTAATATGATTGAAACATTTATGGTTAAATTATCAATTGGTTGAAATTAATCAAGGCTTGTCCTTGGACCCAGGGACAGGGGGCATTATTGGAAGGAATGAAAACCCAAGGAAAATGTCTGGATATTTTTAGATGTGTGTGGAAATAGGAAATGGATATTAGGTAGGTACTAGCAAATTTTCAGGACACAGAAGATGAAAAAGATAAATCTGAAAACATGTATTATTTTAGACTATCTGATAACTTCTGAATAACTTTTCCTAAGTTTTCTTCTCCCCAGAATATTGCTCATTTTAAAATTTCAACAATTGTGAAATTTATGTGTGAAGTAGTTTAATCAATTGATCACATTAAATGCAAGCTTACTGTGTTTGAGCACTTAACAAGAGAATGGCTATGAAACTTAATTCTCACTGATTTATCATTTCCTTGATATCTTATTTACATTTCACTGGGCTACCATCATCCTGAAGCTGAACATTCAGTGAAAATACAGAAAAATAACCTGAAAGTATTTCTGTTGCTATATTTAAATTTTATTTATTTATATTTCTAACTTAATAAACCACTTCAAAATGATTCACCATTCCATGTATACAATTACTTTTTATGGTGTATCCTTTAGTGATACACTAAAAAAAGTTGTGAATTTCATTACATTAGAAACTTAATAACATTCTTGTCCATAAACAATTTTTTTACAGCTTAAGCCCTTTTTTGTTGATTCATAAACTGTTCTCATCAAAACTAAATAATAAAATTGTGCATTGTTTGGATTTCACTTATTAATACATTCAATCATATGTAAATTACTTCATTCCTCAAAAGACTTAAAATGGTGATTAGTGATGCTTTTATTTAGTGACATTATTTCATTCATAAATAAAGTGGAGGCAACAGCAAAATGTGGCATTACTTTTCAGAGGTGAAGGAGACATTAGCAAATACAGAGATAATAATGGTGGCTTAGAATTCCAGATAGTTCACCATTGCTTGTATTTGAGCCAATTTTCACAAGTTTTTTCTACAATCTTTAAATATTTTAGGGCATGTATTTCTAAGTGAAGAGAGGTTCATGGCCTTGAACTTTAGATAAAGATTTAGATAGATATAGATATAAGTAGATATAGATAAGAGTAGCTATTGCTTTAAACATTTATATCTTTATAAAGAAGAAAATGGATATTTAAAAAGATAATCTGTAATAAAATGGCATGTGTATCATTTTAGCATGATTTGTGAGACATGCTCCAGTGAGTCCTGCTCTACTACAACCATAATGCATCACATGCAGTTTCTCAAGTTGACTATGTTCTCTGTGTCATCTTGTCTTTTCTTCTGTGATGTCTCTATCTGGAATGCACTAATCCCTTTGTTATGTTTCAAGAGCCTCTCTAGGTACATGCTGCGGGTATCCTTGGGCAAGTCATTTAAATATTTCTGTGCTCCTATTTTCTCATTTTGGACCCGGAGAAAATAGTACTATCATAAAAGACTTTTGCAGTTATTAAAAGAGATTTTTTTATAAATGTAGTGTTTAAAGCTCTGTCTCACATGAAGGGTTGATTGAAAACTGCATATTATTAAATGTGTATAGAGTACTTTTAGATTCAGTTTGAGCACTCCATGAATTGAGAGAAGGCTGGTGTACCTGAAAAGTAGACAGAATAGCAGAGAGTAGTAAGAAATAAGGTGGGAGAGGAGGTACAGATTGGAATATTATCTGAGGCAAAAGAAAACTACTGAAGAATTATAATCGAGCGTTGGTAAGGATGAGATTTTTGAGTAAAGCAATTTCTTTGGAGTAGAGCTTTTACAGTATAATGGAAGTAGTTTCTTTAGCTTCATAAATGCCAGAAGACTTCTCTCTAAACCCTTCAGAAAAACATCAATAACCAACAGATGTTTTTAGATGTAACAGACATGCCAGATACTGTGCTAAGTTCTATAAATGTGACAGGAAACATCTCAACTTCCTACACACAACTCAGTCTGTTAGGACAGCCTTTCTCAAATATCAGCCCTGTTAACATTGGGGCCCACTAGACTCATTGTTGTTAGGGACTGTCCTGTGTGTTGTAAAATATTAAATAACATCCTTGGCCTTTATCCCTTTGATACTAGTAGCAATTCACCACTGACTTTACAGTGGTAGCATGAAAAATAATCCACAGGCATTAATATAATAAATTGCCATAGCTGAGAGACACTTTATTAGAGAAAGACAAATAATTGCACTCCAGAGGAGTATGTTTAAAAAGGGGGTACCAAGTGCTCTGTTATTGTATAACTGGGGGAGAGTTAGTGGTGCACCCCTGTATGGGGGCTTGCATGAGATGCGCTTCTCCTATTGTCACATAACAGATTGACATATTCAAAGTGTACCCACATGGTGGAAGCAAATCTAATTAGGCATAAAATATCCTATCTGTTATCATCACTTTCTCTATTTTTACAATAATGTCCTACTTTTTGAAAGCATACTCTGAGCCTTGTAGAAGGAGAAAAAAACAAAGAGGCACAAACAAAACAACGATGATAAAAATCAAAAACTATGTAGATTAAACCTTTTGCTTTATTTCAGTTTGAGCTCAAATTGTCATTTGTACTTTTTATGGAGGGGCAGGCTAGGAGAGTGGGGGATTCTGAATGTAGAATAAAAACTCTTACTGAAAACTAAATCGAAGAATCACAGTGTATCTTATTCTTAATAAATACATAAACCATGTTTTGTGGATGACTTTTCAGTATTCCCACAACACTGATATATTTCAATATTTTGAATTTAGTGTTAGCTTTGAGTTGGCAGAGGCAATCTAATATACTGTGTTAGGTATGTTAGCTATGCTTGATACTATGAGATATACTTTTCAACAAAATTATTGAAATCCAAAAACAACAACAACAACAACAACAACAAAAAACCCTCTTGATTCTCATGACTGTAGGAAAGGTGATGCATGGCACAGATCAGTTCATTTCTCATCCATTGTTTTTATGGCACGAGCTTATTTCTCCTGCCTCCCCTTAAATAACCAAGGAGTTACTATAGTTTCTTATCATTTTAATGAGACTACTTAATTTTTTTTAAAATAACATAAATCATTAGACATTTGAAAACACTATGATCGATGACTACAAATGCCTACTCGCAAAATATAATTCAATACATATTCAGACAAAATATACCAGGAAATATATTTCCTTCCAAAAATATTTGAAGCAGTATCTTATTGTCCTCTATTAAATCACCTTTCTACCACTTGGTGATGCTAAAGAATCCATAAAATATTCACTACGTGCTTACTGTGAAACAAGAACCTTATTTTAATTAATAATTAAATTTCCCACACTAAAGAAAAAGTAGATATAGTACTGTGAAAATCTAAGCTTATATTTGATGTCAGTTACAACGTCCTTAAATATAGTTTGATAATAAGACATTTGGATATAATTAAAACAGTCTGAAAGGCTGTTTATCTTTATCCAAAAAACAACTTTTTTCTGCCCTGTGGGTTAAGTAAGATATTAAGAGGGATATTTGGTTAAATTTAAAATCAGCAAAAACAAATGAATTTTAGTAAAACTTACATCATTACAAACCAATGAAACAATTTAACAAATTACTTAATGCCAGAAAGTATCGGGACAAACCTGGAGAGATATTTTAACAATGCCTGCATTGTTGGATCTGTTGCTTTGACAAATAAAAATTGTTCTGGGAGTAATTAAATTGTATTTGCCTGTAGAAATAGCATGCACTCTTTCGCTACAAATCACTCCAGACTGCATAGAAATATTTGGTATTTGGAATTCTTAAATCTTTAAAATTCTGACAAATAATTATATTACTATAAAAGGTTTCAGAGAGCATCTGATTGATCCCCCCATCTAAATGAGGTATACAGCTACATTTTCCCAGACATGAGAATATAAGCAGAGTTTTTAAAAGAGATTTTTATGATCCCTCTTCACTACTCCTTGGAATGGACTGCAACAACTTTCACAGTGAGGAATGTCTTCCTTCTAGTGACCGTTTATTCTTCATGATTTAGTTTGAATTTGCTTTTATTTCTTCTCTCATCAGTGGAAGTAGAAAGCAGCTCGTCACTTCCATAAACTCAATCTTAACTACATCAACTCAAACTGCTAAAAAGTGAAAACTCAATGCAGCGGCTATTATTTGCCTTCTGATACTTAATTGTCAGTTTGCCTTTTTTCATAACTTAAATGAACAGAAGTTATGTGATTCATTCAGTGATGTGATTGCTTTTATATAATGATTTAACCATTCACAACAACCTTTGACTTTCTTTATTCTAGATTAAATAATTAAATTCCATTAACTATTTTCCATAGAGATCTTGCTTTTAGACCACTGAATCATCCCTGTGAATGCTCTCTAAATTTTAAAAGAAGGAATCCTTCGTGTTACTTGTACTTATATTCATTCATCCCACAAATGTTAAGTGACTACCATGAGCTAGGTATTAAGAATTTGAATTTAAAAAAAATTCTTAACCAAAATGAGACATGTTTTCTGGTCTTGAAATGGTTGTTTTCTATTGAGGGAGCAAAAATGTAAGTGATAGTTAAACTTATTAAGCATTTTCTATATGCTATTGCTGTTCTAAGTGTGTAACATATATTAACTGATTTATTCTTCAAACAACCCTATGGGGTTGATATTGTTAATATCACCCTCATTTTCAGATGGGTGCTAAATACCAAATACATAAATATGATAATTATAGACAGTAAAACTGTGAAGAAAACAAAATAAGGGTGGTTGGGGTGAGGGCTCTGCTAGATTGGTTTACCTAGGATTACCTTATTTTGGAGGTGACTCTCGCAGTAAAACACAAATAAATAAAGAAGCCACCTGTTCCAGGTTGTGTGGGGAGAGTGTTCCAACAACTACAACCTCTCTAAGGTGCAAAAGAATTTCCCGTATG
This sequence comes from Indri indri, assembly GCA_004363605.1. Lineage (NCBI taxonomy): Eukaryota > Metazoa > Chordata > Mammalia > Primates > Indriidae > Indri > Indri indri. Next base: position 12,192 of record RJWJ010020499.1, on the reverse strand, counting down.
TGAGAAAGTGAATGCAGCCCTATGTGGCCGCACGTGGAAAGGAAGGTGAGCAATGATTTTAAAGGTGCAGAGTTACGGGAGAGAGGGTGTTTGAATTTTCTGATTCTGGTTGCAGTGAAAAGCCATTGAATGGAGGAGTGATGTCAGGATGATAGCAGAGTAAGAGATCTCAGCCTTATTTCCCGTCACAAATAGTAACAATTTGGCAGCTATCTGTGAAAAAAATAACTCTGGAAAAGCTCAGAAGTCCATTTAGGAAGCTATAATCATATAGTAGAAGAAAATAACCTGAGAATAATTACACAAAAAGGGTAGAAAGAACAGTTTTCTTTTAGAAACTGGATATATGCATATATATATACATGTATGTGTGTGTATATACACATATATAAAATTATATATATTTTAAAAGGTTATCTAGGAAGAAACAAATGTGGAGTGTGAGAGAGTACAAGCAGATGTAAATTTGGCAGTAATCTGGATACAGATGGTGTTTGATATTTAAATCCATGGTAATGAGTGAGATAAGTTTGACGGAACATTTAAGTAGAAAAGAGTTGAAGAAGACAGATTTGGAGGACAAGAACATTCAAGTTGGAGAAAGGAAGAGAAGTCCAATAAAAGAAATTAAAAAGAGGGCACAGCGACGTAGAAAGAAAACCAAGAAATTGTGTTACATGTGCTAAATGAAGACGGCATTTCAAGGAGGGAGTAGTTTGTATGGAATGCTGGTAAGAAATTGAGTAAAATGAGGACAAGAAAAAGAAGATCCGTGGGTTTTACAAGCTAGCAGTCATTGCTTACATTATTAAGAGATAATTTCATGGAGTACTGGGGGATTGAGGATCAGCTGGAGTAGGTTGAAGAAAAATCAAAATTTGAGGAGGCCGAAACAGTGACTATGAATGATTCTTTAAGAAAAAATAACATAGAAAACAGGGCCAAGGTAGAAAGGCTTTAGGATTGAGGAAGGTGTGTGCAGTTTTTTTAAAAAATATTTTAATATAGGTGATACTATAGCATATTTATTTGGTGATGATGAGCCAGAGAAGAGATTTAATAAAGTGGGAGAAAATTATTTGCAGGAACAAGAAAGTTGTAGAGCCGCACTGTTGATAGGGTAGCTCGTGTTGTTATTTCAAATTAAATTTAAAGTAAATAAAATACAAAAAAATCAGGTCCCAGTTGTACTAGAACAATTTCAATAGCTCAAAAATCACAAGTGTCTAGTATTTACCTGTCGTAATCCCCAAATGAAAATTTCCATCATCACAGCATGTTCCTTTGACAGTGCAACTTTCGACCATGAATAAAGTGACTAAATTGATAAAAATACAACATTGGAATAAAGTGAATATGAATTTATTTCTACTCAATTTTGTCCCAAATGGCATTTATATTTGAAAGTAGATTCCAAAATGTATCCAAAGTTCAACCATTTGCATATTTTGGGTGGTAAAATGTGAGAAAACAACAGCAACAAAGGCAGCTGTATAGTTTGTATTAGTAAGAATAGTTCAGCTAGATTACAAAAGTTTATATTATGCCTGAGTAAATCCTTAAATAAGCTTCAGAATGTCAAGAAATATAAACATACAAATGCATACACATGCACATATACATAAATATATAAATATATGCACATGTAAGTGCATACATATGCATACATACATATTCACAGATATATATTTATATATATATATACATGCCTTTGTAACCTTGCTACTAAAGAAGATATATCACTTTTTTTCCTATGAGACACAAACGTGAATGAGGCAATTAGCTTAACACATTTTACTCTTGGCATAGTGTCTTCTTTCTCAGATGCAGGCTTTTTATCTTTGCATTCCTAACATCCAGTGCAGTACACAGATGTTTAATAAAATATGATCAATGAAGATATAATAAATGTATTAGAGGTTTTGCAAATTTATTGCAAAACAAAATTTAAAAAAGTTAAGTTTCCCCCCCAACCCATGTTGACCATCAGCTCTGAAAGTTCAAAAATCTGTTTTTCTTTACATTATTTATAGCATAGCACTTGGTGTACACTAAAATTCAATATTTCTTTTTGTTGCCATTTTATTTTGATTAAATGAGCATTAGAAATTCCACATTTTAATTGAAATCCACATTCCGTGTTGTTTTCCTATCTACTCTCTGTTTACTGGTATAGGGTAAAGAAGATGGATGAAATCGTTTTTTATATTTCTATATTTTCTGTTGAGAAAACTGTATTAGCCTAAAAGAAAAAAGAGCAGACACTTTACATGAGGCTGTGTGATGTAATCAAAGAGCTCCTTCTAAACATGAGTTGTTGACATCATTACTTTTGCATATACCAGCAGTCTAAACTTGTGAGTTAATTGGAAATTAACTCAGACCAAAAAAAAAAAAAAAAAAAAAAAACCCAAAAGTAAAAAATCTAAAATTCTACCTGCCTACCTGCTTTCCCTCATTCTTTCCTGAACTCTAAATTGTTTCTGTCTTAAATTATCATCATTTGCATAGGGGCTTTTCTATGTTTTTATTTTCCCCTCCTAATTGGGTTACACAGGCTCCATATAAGCTTGCCTTTGCATATGTATTCAGGTAAATATCGTTTAAGGTGAAAAAGGGTAAGAATGTATGCTTTACCCTCCTAGTTATGCAAAATTTATTATATAGGATTTTTTACTTTGTTTACTTTGTACAGGAGGAAGGAAGGTGACCTGTTTCACATATTAGAAGACAAGATTAGCTCACTTCAGATTTTAATATGCAGCAGCCAGCTGAGTGTCCTGATAAGGTATTTTCTTTCCAGTCCTTTTATCTGCTGTGGGTGGTTAAGAAGCTGTTTTTGTATAGGGATACAGCTACTGGGAGATGACTTGTTAAATTATTATAAATTTAGAGATTGTACAAATTTTATAAAATTGTCTCGATCAGTCTTGGCATGGGCATGGCTTCACTCTAATTTTATAGACTTGAACACCATGCATTTAATAAACCCACGGTTGAAGAATTCCTTCCTTTTGCATTTTCCTTTTCTTGTATTCAATTGTTTCAACCATGATTGCAGAGGAAAAAGTGTCCTTGATAGATAGCACAACGTTGTAAATTTAGAGATAATAAATAACATACTTGGCATCTTGCCTGTGTATAATAGACCCTCAACAAATATTAGGTGGCATTATCATCATTATCTTTACTTCCAGAATCTTATTGACTAGATTTAGAAGAATATATAAATCGTAGTCTACCCTAATCCTCAGCTGATACCTTCTAAGACCCACAGGGGTGCCCCAAACTGCAGATTGTACCCAACCTGATTGCCATCAATGGGAACATGTTCCTGTTCATGTCCTCCATGCACAAATTTAATGACTTTTCCATCCCATCTAAATACATGTTATCACGTATCATGGCTGTCACTTTGCAGTTTGTGTTGCAACAGTAAAACTAGCACGAATTTCTTTTTCCGTCTTCACAAGTTTGCAGATGGAAGACTCATTCTTACCGTAGATCCTAGCAACATCAGCGTAAGATTTTTTTCTTTCTTTTCTTATTAGGTCAAGAATTTTCACCTTTTTCACTTAAAGGAAGTACTCAATGGCTTCTCTTTGGAATATCCAAATTGCTAGCATTCCTACTGTTGAACTTTGGGGCCATTATTAAGTGAAATAAGGATCATTTGAGCACAAAGGCTGTGAAAGTCCATCTGATAATGGAGATGGTTAATAAGTGACTACCTGGCAGGGGAATGTATATAGCGTAGATACACTGGACAAAGGGAGGATTCACATCCAGGGCAGGAAAATGTTGCGTGGCTAAATATTTCATTACACTTCTCAGAAAGGCACAGGATTTAAAACTCATAAATTGTTATTTCTGAAATCTTCCATTAAGTATTGTCAGATGGTGATTTACAGTAGAAAACTGAAACCTCAGGAAGCAAAACCATGGATACGGGAGAAATTACTCTAGATACATTTGCTTTATACAATGCTTCTTGAAATAGTGTTGGATTTACACCTGACTCTTAAAATAACTACAAATGTTAAAGAAATTTAAAAATAATCAGTCTCAACAAGTAAAAGATAGACTTTTGCATTAAATCAGAACCCTCAAGATAAGATGTGATACATTTAATTGTAATGCAGTTTCTACATACAGAAATTTTAAAAGGTTTGCAACATACTTTAGGGAAGTTTCATTCTAAATTTTCCTGACATTTTGTGAATGGTTTAATTTTACTATTTACGGAATAAAACTTCCTGCTAAATATTCTCAAAAAGTAATTTATGAACAATAGCCCTTGAAATTAGGAAAATTTTACATGCGATATAATTTTCTTATTTAATTCCATGTTATACCTCTCCAGTACAATCATATTTCCATAATTGATTTTTATTACTATACTAATTTTGAATGCAACTATATCTTTCTATTATCCTTACAATAACTAAGCAATAGTAAACATTTTAAATTCCAATATTGTCTCTTGCTTTTCCATATCCTTTCAGTATTTTCTTTTATAATTTTCATTTCAAAATATTAGGGGGTACAAGTGTTTTTGTTACATTGATGAATTGTATAATGCTGAAGTGAGGGCTTTTGGTGTACCCATCAACAGAATAATGTGCATTGTACCTGGTAGGTAAGTTTTTATCTCCCAGCCCCTCCCTCTTCTTAGTTTACAATATTCTTTACATCACTCTATGACCACATGGATCCATCATTTAGCTCCCACATATTAGTGAAAACATGTGATGTTTGTTTTTTCATTCTTAAGGTAATTAACTTAGGATAATGCTCTCTAGTTCTATCCAAGTTGCTGCAAATGACATTGTTTCATTCCTTTTCATGGCTCAGTAGTAGTCCACTGTGTGTGCATGCTTGTGTGTGTATCACATTGTCTTGATGCATTCAATTGATGTGCACTTAGGTTGATTCCATATCTTTGTAATTGTGAATCATGCTGCAATAAACATTCAGTACAAGTGTCTTTTTAACATAATGACTTCTTTTCCTTTGGGTAGATATTGAGTAATGGGATTGCTGGGTTAAATGGTAGGCCTACATTTAGTTTTTTGAGGAATCTTTATACTGTTTTCCATAGAGGTTGTACTAATTTTCAGTGCCACCAACAGTGTAAAAGTGTTCCTTTCTCTCTGCATTCACTCCAGCATCGATTGTTTTTTGACTTTTTAATAATGTCCATTCTGATAGGGGTAAGGTGTTATCTCATTGTGGTTTTAATTTGCATTTCCCTGATGATTAGTGATGTTCAGCATGTTTTCATAAGTCTGTTAGCCATTTGTATATCCTCTTTTAAAAAAACTCTGTTCATGTCTTTGGCCCATGTTTTAATGGGGTTATTTGTTTTTGTCTTGCTGATCTCTTTGAGTTAGTTGTAGATTCTGGATATTAGTCCTTTCTTAGATATATAGTTTGTGAATATTTTCTCCCATTCTATATGTTGTCTATTTACACCATTGATTATTTCTTTGCTGTGCAGAAGCTTTTTAATGTAATTAAGTCCCATTTATTTATTTTCATTATTGCTGTATTTGCCTTTGGATTCTTAGTCATAAATGCTTTGCTTAGGCTGAGGTATAGAAAGAAGAGTTTTTCCTACAGTTTCCCTTCCAGAATTTTTATGGTTTCATGTCTTACATTTAGGTCTTTAATCCATTTGGAGGCAGAAATCCTCAGCAAAATACTAGCAAACTGAATTCAACAGCATATCAAAAAATAATCCACCAATTGAGTTTTATCCCAGTGATACAAGGCTGGTTCAACGTATGCAAATCTAGAGCCTGTCTTTTATCCTAGTCTCCAGAACAGTTGGTAGAACTAAGAAGTTTAATATTATTAATTAGAAATTAATAATATTAATAACTAATCATTATATTATTACATTATTATATTTTATTAACATTAGTAGAATTAATTTATTAATATTATCACTATTATAAACTAATAATATAATTTATAATAATAAATAATATTTTTAATATTATGGTATTATTAATATTAATTAGAAAGTTGTGTGCTGAGAAGGTAGATTGATTTCATAAGTGTGGCAATAGTATGGATTAAGAGAACTATAGGAAACTTACTGTATAGGTCTCTTGATCATTCTTTATCTGTGTCTTCTTCACCTCTAGGAAGTTTCTATATTTTTTGCATTCCATATAGCATGCTGAGTTAGCCACTTCCCTTTATTTAAAAGAACTATGTTTGTATTCAGGCAAATTCTAGTAACAAAGTACCAAGTTCATCCATATTTCTTCATAAGAGCACATTTTCAAACAATAGTCTGAATACATTGACTTATAAGAAAATTTTCTTTAGAGGAGTGCAAATATTGGATCCAAATGCAGTGATAGACCTACTTCTCTCAAATGCCCTCCTAGACTTGTCTAGACATCACTGAAAAACTGATGGCCCTACTCTTATCTTAATTAAATGTACCCTTGACATCACAGCAACATTTATACCACAATTAATGGTTATTTTGAAATATACCTCATTGTTTAAAATGTCAAAGTCTAATGAAAGGTACATTTTAATCTTCTCTGAGTTTATCTTACCAATTAACAATTTCACTCTATCTTTGAAAGTAGTTCAAAATTTTTGCCTTGTATTATAAGAAAGATGTTTTCAAAAAATTCAGTATTATGCCCTAACTCTTGGTGGACATTTTGTTAAACCTTGAGGATGACATTTTCACATCTCTGTGATCTTAGTTCATGAAAGAAAAGGCCAGAGCAGAATGCTTTATCAGCTAATCCTCACATTTTACTTTCACACCCATGGGAGACATTCTCATTTTAGCTGACAGCTGTAAATTTTTATAATCACCGCATGATATCTAGTAGTTGCAGTTTGCTGGCCACTTTGTCAGCTGTATTGACATTTGATAGCCAGGTTTTAAATAAAAGGACTTTTCAGGGAGATCGGTACTTTTTTCCTATTGACTTGGAGCAACCCTGTGGTAGGACACTCATATTCTGCAAAGCAAGCAGACTGAGACCTGTCAAGAGTAGTTCTAGTGCAATCAATTACACTTGTCAACAAGAACATTAGACTATGACCCATTTATGGTAAACAATGCACATCATTTTCACAGAAACATTGTGTTAAACAGGGTCCACAGAAAATTGGAGCCCTCAAAAAATTTTGCATTTTCTTTCATGAGTTATGTAATACCAAAATGGACTTTTCTTTTTGTATTTCATAATAATTTGCTCTCATTGACATTGAAGTAAAAAGAGAATATCTCCATAAATCAACTTCCAAGTTTTCTCTCAACAGGTATTCTCAAGGTTACTATGCGCTTTGTACATTTAGGCACTTTTTGTAGATGAAGTATGAGGAAGAGACATAAACTTAATTCCTGCCCTTAAAAATGTTAGAATCATTTGCAAACATTTCTCCCAGTCTCTCATTTGTTTGTTCATCCTCCTAACCAGCTTTTTCACAGAATAAAATTTTGTAATTTTTATAAGGTGTAATTTACCAACTTTCACTTGCATGGACCATGTTTTTAATGTCAACTCTAACAATTTTTTTGTCTACTCCTGAGTTCTGAAAATGTTCTTCTGTGCTTTTCTTGTCTAAAAGTTGTGTAGATTTATATTTACAATTAAGTTCACAAACCATTTTGAGTTTATTTTTGTGAAAAGTGTGAGATTTAGGTCAAAGTTTTATTTTTCCTATATACGTTCAATTGTTCCAGCACTATTTGTTGAAAACTGCCTGTCTCTCTTCCATTAAATTACTTTGGCATCTCTGTCAATGGGGCCTGTTTGTGTGAGTCTATTTTTTATTTATTTATTTATATATTGGAGAAGGGGTCTTGTTCTGCCATCCAGGCTGGAGTGCAGTTGCAAGATCATAGCTCACTTCAGCCTCAAACTCCTGGGCTCAAGGGATCCTCCTGCCTGAGCTAAGTAGCTAAGATTACAGGCATGACCCGCCAGTCCCCGCCATGTTAATCTATGTATCGAGAGTATCTAGATGTATTAATGTGTCTTTACTTGTATCTAGAATAGTTAAAGAACGGGAGCCAATAATAATTTCAAAAGACATAATTTGAGCACTGTAGTCCTAAAAGTTGAAATCCCAAAAGAACAAAATCCCTAATGTTTAAAATTTTGAAAATCACAATCCTGAAAATCAAAGTCATTAAAGTATAATTTTGGGAAAAATAATTTAAAAATTTATTTACATTTTAAAACAGGATTCATTTGGAAAATATTTAAAAACACAATGTAACACTTCATAGGCATCTTTACACAATAAAATAAGCAATAATAATGTACATATTTTTGCAAGCACCTCAGATATACTAATGACAGTCACACAGATATAAAATTATAAGCAAATGAATCATATTCATAAAATAATAGATTGAAAAGGGAAATATATAAATGCACATTGCTAAGGTTGGTAATTGTGTGCACCCAGCTTTATCACTGGGGTCATCTGAAATACTGGCGCAACCTAAGTCTTTTGACAAGATCAATTAAAAACTGCAGTGGGTCACTACTGCATATGCAGTCATCCAAAAAGCTGAGATCTTGAGAAATGTTATCCTTCACAAATGCAGATGTACAAAAATGACATCTCTTCATTTTTTGAGGAAGTTTCAACATTTCTACTTACATGCACAATACTTGCACACAAAATCAGTGTTATGTTAACGCACCTTCATAGAGTCAAATTTTTCAATAAACGCATAAAACAAATAACTCTCTACATGTCTGTATAAAATTTACACTTTCAGTATAAGAAATGATGTGAAAATGAAAGACATAGCACAGCGAATTGTAAAAAGAACATGCTATTTGAAAATAGGAAAAAAAGGAAAAAAAACTAAAAAAAAAATTGTCATGAAAAAGGATATTATAGGGATTGTGGGCAATTTCATGGAGATAGGCCATAGAGCTGTCTAACTTTCACAATCATTAACTATATGTTGAAGCATTACATTATGATGAATAGCTGCTTTTTTCTTTTAGGATATGGCTATTTTCAGAAAATATTTATTCTTCACATTCATTTTCTATGTGGCCTTGTTCTTTTTGAAGTTCTTCTATAATTTGATAAACACTGACATGATCATTTCCTTATTAAATTTTCCCATCTCCTGCGCCATGCTTTCTAAGTTGTTTTGGATACACAGAAACCCATTCTACATGCATTCATATACAGACCACAAATTGGGCAAAAAACAATATTGATGATCAAACAGAAACACGGTTGCATGTCTTCTTATCCTACTATGAACATAATTATTTTCAAACCAGTCAGTAACTTCTTCAAGTAAATGCAGCTTTAAATCATTAAAAGCTCCTGGAATGTCACCAGCTGGAAAGAATGCCAATGTAAGGAAATAACACATTTTTAAACTGAACTTTTTTCATCATTGTCTTATATCATGGCCAATCCACTCATTTTTTTTGCCAAATGCAAATGAAGACAATAACAAGATAATAGTTCTGCCTAACATGACGCAACTGACATCATGCAACTATCCTGAATACAACTGAAAATACCCCAATCCCTTCCCCAAAATTCAGCTTTCAGATTTTCAATATTTGGGATTTAAATCTTTTGGGATTATGATTTATGGGATTTTAGACATTAGGGATTTTGATCTTTAGGGATTATTAATCTTTTGGGATTTCAAGCTTCAGGATTATGCTGTTTGGCATTGTGTCTTTCAGGATTATGATTCAGACCCTTAAAGAACTCCCAAACTCCTAAAACCCCAAATTAACTAACAACAACAATACAATCAAAAAATGAGAAAAAGACATGAAAATATATTCCACTGAGAAGAATACACAGATGAAAAATAAGCACATAAAAGGATATTCAACATCATCAGTCATTGTAAAAATGCTAACTAAAACCACAATCCAATATACAGTTGAAACTGCACATATCAGAATGGTTAAAATAAATAAAATGATAACTTCAATAATGGCAACAATTTAGAGAAATTTTATTACTTATATATCACTGACAGGAATATGAAATATTACAGCCACACTGGAAAACAGCTTCTTTGTTAACAAATCTAAAAACAAATGTACAATACGACCCAGCAGTTGAACTCTTGGGCATTTATCCCAGAGAAATGAAAATTTATGTTCACACAGATAGTTGTACATGGATGCTCACAGAAGCTCTATATGTACCATCTCCAAACTGGAAACTACCCAAAGATTCTTCAGTGTCAAATGGTTAAACAAATTGTGTTATGCACATAACATGGAATACTAGTCAGAAGTAGAAAAGAACAAACTGATACACATAGCAACTTGGATGAACATCAAAGGAATTATGCTGCATGCAAAAAGCCTACCTATTCAATAAATAGTGCTGGGATAACTGGATAGCCACATGAGGAAACTGAAACAGGATCTGTTCCTTTCACCATTCACAAAAATCAACTTGCAGTGGAGAACAGACTTAAACCTAAGGCATAAAACCATAATAATTTTAGAAGAAAGTACTGGAAAAAACTCTTATCGACATCAGCCTAGGCAAAGAATTTATGAAGAATACCCCAAAAGCAGTCACCGTAACAACAAAAATAAATAAATGGGACTTGATCAAATTAAAAAGCTTCCACATAGACAAGGAAACAATCATTAGAGCAAATAGACAACCTATAGGATGTTGAAAATTTTGCATGCTATACATCTGATAAAGGGCTGATAATTAGAATCTATAAAGAACTCAAGCAAATCAGCAAGAAAAAAAAATCAAACAACCCCATTAAAAAGTGGGCAAAATACATGAACAGAAACTTTTCAAAAGAAGACAGACTAATGGCCAACAAACATATGAAAAAATGCTCAACATCTGTTATCATCAGAGAACTGAAAATCAAAACCGCAATGAGATATCACTTTATGCCAGTGAGAATGGCTTTTATCAAAAAGTCCCAAAACAACAAATGCAGACATGGGTAAAGATAGATAAGACCACTGTGTATGTTGTTGGTACTACAAACCACTACAACCTCTATGGAAAGTAGTATGGAGATACTTCAAAGAACTAAAAGTAGAATTACCATTTGATCTAGCAATGACACTAGTGGGTATTTACCCAGAGGAAAAACAAGACATTCTATAAAAGAGACACCTGTACCCAAATGTTTATAGCAGCACAATTCACAATTGCAAAGATGTGGAAACAACCCAAGTACCCATCAATTCATGAGTGGATTAATAAAATGTGATATATGTATACCATGGAGCACTACACAGACATAAAAAATGATGAACTAATACCTGGGTGAAACTGGAGACCATTATTCTAAGTGAAGTATCACAAGAATGGAAAAACAAACACCACATGTACCCACCATTAAACTGGAACTATTCGATCAACACTTACATGCACATATAGAAATAGCATTTATCGAAAATCAAGTAGGTGGGAGGAAGGAAGAGGGGATAAATAAATTCACACCTAACGGGTACAACGCATACTATCTGGGGAATGGGCACACATGGCTTGGACTTAATCTGTACAAAAGCAATTTATGTAATCAAAATGTTTGTAATCAGTAATTTTCTGAAATTTAAAAAAAAGGAAAAAAAGGCCTACCTCAAAAAGGTACACACTGTGTATTCTACTCAGATAATATTCTTGAAATTACAAAATTAAAGAAATGATGAAATAATAATTATTTGCCAGGGTTTAGAGGTTGGGAGTGGATGGATGTGGCTACAGAAGGGTAGCACCAGGGAATCTTGTAGTACAATTCTGTATCTTGTTATGGTTTAGTTACTAGAATCCACACATATAATTCTATAGCATAGAACCACATACACATGCACAGTCACAAACAGGTGCATATATTTAATATAAATAACTGGTATATCCATATATTCCAATAGGAATTTTCTGGTTTTAGTATAGTATTATAGTTGTGCAAATTGTTAAAATTGGGAAAGACTAGATAAATGATGTGCAATAACTTCCTGTATATTTCTTTATAGCTTCCTGTAAATCTATAATTATTTCAAAATAGATTTTTTAAAAATTATAATGATTATAATTCATACATTAGTTCAAAAACAAGCAACTAATCTGTTTACATAAGTCAAGAAAGTAGATATTACCTGGGGAGGTAAACTGAAGTTGATACAGCCTAAGAAAGTATATGAGCAAACCTTATGG
>RJWJ010020498.1:9711-29102 GCA_004363605.1 Indri indri | reverse complement strand
TAGGAATTTTTCAAAAGGAGCATTGTATTTTGTAGAGATAAAAATTAAAAAAAAACATAGATCTACAAGCACTAGCATGAGATGTCTACTACATATTGTTAGGCGAAAGAAAGCAGGTTGTAGACAAGACATAATGAAAAATTCATCTTTTGTGAGAAAAGAAAAGGACATCTGTGTACGTGCATAGATGTGTCCATGCATGTGCAAAAAGAGCAGTGTGGACAACAGCACAGACTGTTCACAGTAGTTACCTCTGGAAACAGAAATTATGCTAGCATATGTATATATTATTTTTGGGGAAAAACATTTTAAACACCCACTTTCCCCATCCATAGACCCCCAGGCAAAATGAGAGGTCTGAGTGGGTGACCAGCAAGGTGTGTCCCTGGGTTTCTGAGCCGGTGAACTGGGAGGTCAGGGAAGTGGAGAACTTACTGCCCCAGTCAAAAACTCCAGCCCAGTGAACTGGAGGGTGTTCTTTTCGGCCACGGTGAGCTGAGGGATTATGATGAAGCTGAAGTTCACGATGAAGGAGAAGATGTTGAACTTCAAAAGCCACCTTAGAAAGTTGAAATAGGAGAGGACGCTGGTTCCGAACTTGCCTCCGATGACCTTGAGAGTCTTCTGCCACAGGCTGATGGTATTGAGGAATTCCGACAGGCTGTTCTTGGACCTCTGGTAAGCCTGGAGTCGGAATGCAAAGTGGGCAGCTTAATAGTCACTCAACAAACGTCTACTGAGCAGGTACCCCAACAGCAAAACCAGCCGCCGTTTCTAGAGCACTATGATGTGCCAGGCACAGTGCTGAGCACATTAACAAATGGTATCTCATTCAATCCTCTTGACTACCATCTAAGGTGGTGCCATGATTAACTTCCCAGGTTTGCTGTCAAAGAAGGGGCCCCTCACGATGGCCAAGTTGGCCAACGCACACAGCCCACCTCGCTTCTCCACACCGCTCCGGACCCAATGGCTCTGGGCCATGAAATCGCCCTGAATTTCGATTCCTCTTTCCCTTGGGTCCCCTCTCTCTTCAATCTCCTCCTTCCCTGTTTCCACCCTCTTGCCATGCCCATTTTCCTGACTGCAGTAAAGGCCGACTTACCCGTGAAATGGAGTCTAGACACTGAGCGCAGCAATTGGGCTTCAAGATACGACGGGACTGTTTACTTTTTTCTTTGTCGACTATTTTCCTGTGGGCAAAAGAGGAGATGAGCGATACCAATGCTGTAATCCATTCATTCAAGAAATAGTTACTGAGCATCTATGATGTGTCAGGCATGGTTCCAGGCAGTAAGAGAGCAATTTCCCTGGCTCATGGAGCCAACATCCTTTTTGGAAGAGAAAGAGAACAAATAAACATGATAATAAAACGGGTAAACTGTATAGTATATTAGAAGGTGATCTGTACCATTAGAAGGAAAAAGAAAAAAACAGCAGGGTAAAGAGATGAGAAATAATGGTGGGGAGACAGTATTAAAATTTGAAATGTAGTGATATCCGAGCATCACCCTGGTTTAAAGGAGAGGAGGGACTGGTCGTATGGATAAGACAACGACCCACGCATATGGAACGGCCAACACAAAGCCCCACGCGGGGGCAGAACAGCAAGGAGGCCAGGCTGGAAAGGAATGAGCAAAGGGAAAATAGGAAGATAAGAATGATAACGTGGGGGAGACAGGTGTCCCTGTAAGTCAGTGGTTCTCAACCTGGGGCGATGTTGCCCCCTAGGGGACAATTGACAATGCCTGGAGACATTTTTGGTTGTCAAACTGGGAGAGGGGTGCTTTGGCATCTACTGGGTAGGGGCCAGTGATGCCGCTAAACACCCTGCAAGGAACGGGACAGCCCCCACAGTGGTCCTACGATGTCAGTCGTACTGAGGTTTAGAAATCTTACTGTAAGGTCTTTGGTGCCCTTATTCCGTGACAGAGGAGGCCGCACAGAGTTTGAAATGGAAGAGCGTTTTGAGAAAGACACAGTCACAGTTGGTGTCATTATCCTTCCATGTACTCACCGCATCTACTTCGTTCTGGTCCTTTCCTGGCTTTCTTTGGTCTACCTCAAATGCCCACCATCCCACTCCCCATCTTTCAAAGCTCAGCTCAAATCTCCCCACCCCCTGTTTTGCCCCAGAAGATTGGGGCAGACCAGACCTTTTTGGTCCTCCCCGTGCAATCTCCTTCCACCTTGATTGGGCCTGACATTCTTTCGGCCATTCACAAGTTACTTGTTGACAAATCCCTGCGAGGCTTTGAAATTTATCTTTGAAACTTCAGGAAAAACTAAACCCTTGAATCATTTCTTAGCCATTATTGCCTCCACTGTGCTAGTTTCTGCCAACTATTAAAATTGCAAAAAGGAAAAAGAAAAAGACTGAGGAACAATTAATGTAACACCTAAAGGCTAAAACAGCCCTCACACTTGTTTTTGAATTCCTGGGCTTAGAGATCTCCTATAGTCTTCTTCTTCTTCTTCTTCTTCTTCTTCTTTTTTTTTTTTTAGTAAACTGTTTATTTTAGAGTAGTTTGAGATTCACCGTGAAGGTGCAAAGGCATTGCAGAGCGTTCCCATATACTACTCACGTTCCACGGCAGGTTCATCAAAACTAAGAAACCAACAGAGGTGCATTGCTGTTACCTAAACTCCAGGTTATTCAGATTTTACTATTTTTCCCACCAATGTCCATGTTCTATTCCAGAACCCCATTCAGACACCACCTTGCATTTACTTGTCACGTCTCTTTAGAATCTTCTAGGCTAGGACAGTTTCTCAGACTTTCCTTGTTTTTGATGACTTGGACAGTTTCAGGGAGTATTTTGTAGAATGTCCTTCGGTTGGGATTTGCCTAGTGTTTTTCCCTGTTTTGACTGGAGTTATCGGTTTTAGGAGAGATTACCGCAGAGGGGACATGTCCTTCTCATCAAATGGCTTATCTTTGGGGACGTTAACCTGGGGCACCTGGCCGAGGCAGTGTTAGCCAGACTTCTCCAATGGAAAGTTACTCCCCTTCCTTCCATACTCTACTCCTTGGAAGCAAGACACCAGGCTCAGCCCACACTCCAGCCAAGGGGTGGGAATTAAGCCCCCGCTCCTAGAAAGAGGAGTACCTACATAGATTATTTGAAATCCTTCTGAAAGGAAGATTTGTCTCTTCTCTTGCATTTATTCATTTCTTATCTCTTTGAAATGGGGCAAAAGTAGAAGATTGAGGTTCATGTAAAATCTGGGAAAGAAGAAAGTGCTTCCATCCATACCTAAGATTCCTTTTCTCTTCCATGGTTCTTGGTTGGTTCCTGATAGCTTTAATTCTGTCTCTGGATGTCATGGGTATCAGAGATGCAATTAACTTTTGTCCTGCGGGGGTGGAGGGGGGGGGAGAAAAATAAATGGAGTTTCATTTATTTTTTCTTTAACAGAATCATAGCATTTTAAAATATGGTGCTGAAGTCAGGGAGTATTTTTATAAGAGCACAAGGAAAGAAGAATATGTGGACTCAGGGATCCCAAAGATCACAGAGAAAACCAATAAGAAGACATATATATGTGCTACAGCTCAAAGCTACAGCAAATGATAATGGTTGCACTCTATTTTTTTTTCTCTTTCCTGTGACAAAAAATCATTTTGCAAAGCCAACAAGATCCTGCATGTTTGATCAGCCTGCCCCTTCCCTCTCACTTTACTATCCCACATTGCTTCCTTTTACCCCCAACCCAGCCCCAGGTGCTTTCTTTACATTCCTTGACTATTGTTATATGTTCTTACACCTACCTGTAAGGACCCCCTTCTCTTCTCCCACTAACTCACATTCACATTTTCGGTCAGCGGTGGCAGATGCTGCTGGTCACCTACCCCAAAGTCACTCCTTCCTTGTTAATAGAATCCCAGTTGTGTTTAGGAATCTACCTCCTCTCTCACACGGCCCTGAGCTTCCTTGGGGGCAGGCCCATCTCCAGGCACAAGGAGCAGGTCTCAGTGAGTCTAAGCC
This sequence comes from Indri indri, assembly GCA_004363605.1. Taxonomy (NCBI): domain Eukaryota; kingdom Metazoa; phylum Chordata; class Mammalia; order Primates; family Indriidae; genus Indri; species Indri indri. Next base: position 25,113 of record RJWJ010020498.1, on the reverse strand, counting down.
GATCCCAATAGTCCTGTCCCCCCGGGCAGGCGACTGGTTTCAGCACAGGCATGTGACACAGTGTTGGCCAATGTTCCCTGAGAGGTGGTCTGCTGAGAAGTTTCTTGGAAAAGCTTTCTTCCTTCTCCAAAAAAGCAAAAAGCAAGAAAAAGACAGGTCCTTCTTCCTCTGGATATCGTTGTGTCTGCACATCAAGCCTGGAACACCATCACCATCTTGTACCAGGAGGGAAGCCAGCTGGGGTCCAGGGGGCAGTGACGTGCTGGAGATGGCTGAGGAACAGAGGGAGCAGGCTGGCTGCTTGTGCACAGCACTGAGCTGGAAACCCCACGAGGAAGTACCGCATTCATTTTAATGATGTGGTTGAGGTGGAAGGAACTCCCTCAAAGAGGGCCACCACGTCACTCTGCTGGAGGTATGAGGAATTTGTGTCTCTCCTGAGCAGGAAGGGTGAGTAGACAGAGAGGAAGAAAGAAGAGGGGAGGAGCGGAAAACACAGAGATGCAGGGAGATGGCAGCACGAGAAGTGATGCCCCAACCTTCTTCAGCAAAGGAGCCAAACTCTCTGGAATTTTTCTCTTCTCCCAGAAATCACTGGGAGCTGTTAGACATTATGTCTGGAGTATTATGGAGGTAAAATGGGAACATCATGTCTGTTGGCATTAGGAGCAGGGAGGCTAGGATGTCTCAGCTGAGACCTATCTATCTATGTTGTCTGAAGCCAAGAGGAGGAGGAATCCAGCCAAACTGGGACGTACAGTGGCTAAGGACTCTGGCCTGGGAATCAGGCAGACCTGCATTTGGGGCCCAGATCTGCCACGTCACTGAATTTCTCTGAGCCTCAATCTCCTCATCAAGCAAATGGAAGTGCCTGCCTCAAAGGTGCCGAGTGTGGGCAGTAAACAAAATTAAATGTGATGGATAATGAAAAGCAGGTGCATGAAATAAGCTTGATCAAAATAAGCTCTTGTTAGTAGTGAGTTCTCAAAGTGGTCCCTTTTTTCGTCCCCAGGGTCCTTAGTTCACCTACAAAACATTCCAAGTTACTAGATGTCTTAGAAGTAAAAAACCTTGTGGACAACTTGGAAGCCTTCTTGGCCACCTCCCTAACTGCTCTTCCCCAGGGTTTTACTACCTTGAATGGTTTCACGTGAAGAACAGGGCGTGTTCATGCCCATGCATTCTGGGCTGTGAAGGGTCTGAGAAATCGACTCATTCAAACATGCTGAAAACCGTAACAACCGGTTGCCCTTTCTGTCATTCCTTTTGAGGAAAACCTGAGAGTCTGTCATGTCGATGTCAGATAGTGATGAAACCACACTGAAGCTTGAGTTAACCAGTGCCTTTTCTTGACAAATCCGATTTGCAGATGGATGGCTTTGGACCCCAGATGGAACATTCTCAACCTCTATGACGATTTCATTCCCATAGTCTTCAGACAGCATCTCTTGCCTCCTGCAAAACCTTGTTCTTCCCTGGGATGGGCTTCCAAAGCCCTCACACAGCAGTCACACCGGCATTGTGGGGACTCCCAGGGAAAAGTGACAGCAGTCACAAAGGGATGCACCATTCACATTTTTTTAAATGCCAGGATGAGACCACCAAAGCCAGCCCCACACAAATCACAACATAACTCTCCACATCCACCCCCAGAGAGGTCTTCTCAGGAGGAGGTGTGTTTTCCTGCTCAGAATTCTGTCTTGGTAGCTAGGCAAGAAATCAGAAACAGAATCTCCATTTAAGACAATGAGATTCTAGAAAGAGAAAGAAGAGATTCTTCAAAATGACTCATAATCAAAGATTTTCTCTTTAATTGAGTGCCACTGGCCTAGACTTATATTTTATATGTATAATTTTTACATGCCTATATGAATCCCAAAGGGTTTATAATGATACAGTTATCATCTCCTGCCTGTCTTGGGGGGTGGACACCGCCATTGTCTGCCTCCAGTATCCATTCTCCTTTTTTCTCATATTAATACCAGCAGAAGCTTCATTTCCTGGGTGGACACCATGCTCAGTTAAAATTCTCCCGGCTTCCTTTGTGGTTACGGGTGGATCCTTGGCTCAGTTTTAGCCAATGAGACATGTGGTTTCCAGGAATGCTCTTTAAAAGGTGACAGTTTGTCCTTCAACACTTCTCCTCCTTTGTGCCTGGACACAGCCATTTTGAAAACAAGGGGACGGACATTCACCTGCTAAGGACGGTGGAGGAAGAAGCTATAGAAGGGGCTTCATCGCGGCTCCTTGGGGGCATCATGGCTGGAGCTGCTATACAAACTGTGGACTCCCTCCACACTTCCTGTGACACGAGAAGCATAAACCCCTTTATTGCTAAGCCACTGTTCTATTGAACACAATTCCTATCCAGTAGATCTGATTTCAAAATCACCTTGGCCAAGTTATTTATTGAATAGTTGGAGAAATCGAGGTGCAGAGAGATGAACCGAACCACCCTCCCCCTCGCACTCTCACTAAATGGCAGGATTGGGCTAGAACTCAAGCACTCCTTCTCCCAGCAACGGTAATTAATGGTAACGATTCCTGCCACTGCTACAGGCCAAGTACTTTAAATAGAGTACATCATTTGACTTACACAATCACCTTATGAAGTAGGTAGTATCCTCAACCCTATTTATAGCTAAGAAAACTGAAGTCTCAACAAGGTAATTTTTCTAAGGTCACAAGACCAGCAAGTAGTAGAGCTGGAGTCAACCTCAGGTTGATCTGAACCCAAAGCAAGAGCTCTGAATCACTTCACCCTGTAACAAGATGCTGATGTATCATCTGTCCATTCATTCATCCATGAATATTTATGAGTGCCTACTATGTGCCAGGTGCTTCCCAGGTGCACAGCATAATCAATCAAAGCTATTAATACATTTTATCACGACGCTGTCTATCCATTAATTGCACGTAGCTTGAGAATCAAAACTAACACAAAGCAAAACGGTGAAGACAGCCAGGTTCATCTCTGGGTCCTCTATTTCTAGGGCATGGAAGCTCTGCACCCCTTCCCCATACCTCGCTCTATGCACCTCTGCAACTGTATCCTTTGTGACATCCTTTATAATAAACCAGTAAATGTGTTTTTTTCCTGAGTTCTGTGAGCTGCTCTAGCAAATTAATTGAACTCAAGGAGGAACTCATGGGAACCCTAACTTGACACCAGTTAGTCAGAAGTTCCAGGGGCCTTTCAACTGGTGTCTGAAGCTGGGGGCAGTCTGGTGGGACTGAGCCCTCCCGCTGTGGGACATGACGCGGTCTCCAGGGAGTGTCAGAATTGAATTGGAGCATGCCCAGCCAGTGTCTGCTGCAGAATTGATTGCTTGCTCAGTGTCTGGGGAGAAACCTCCACACATTGGGTCACAGAAGTCTTCTGTGTTGATTGTTGTTGAATAAAAGAATAGAAGAAATAGTGTATGTGTGTGTGTGTGTGTGTGTGTGTGTGTGTTTGTGTGTGTGTTTTCCATACAATCCCCAAGCTTCGGGTTGGCCAGACAGAGCAGTCTTATGAAGTTTCAAGGCTTTTCTTCTCCCTGACAGTTAAAGCCATTCTCTGTGCCAGTGGGAACCAAATGGAGAGTGCGATCATTTATATCCCCATGGTTTTCCCTCCCAAGTAGCAACATCTAACTCTCGGGAAAGCTAAATGCCTCCTTGAGAGGGCTCTTGAAGGATGGAGCTAATGGTTATCACACTGGCTCTGGGGATGGGAGGAGAGAGAGAATTTTAAGTCATGGGGTTCCTCGGTGTGCATTATTGCATAGAGGACCCTATCGGTTTATTCCTTGTTGTTCACAGACTTGCTTTTGGCCCCAGCATTCCCTGGCTCTCTCCTCTGTTGCTTCCTTTTCGTGTCTCAGTCTCTGCCTCCATTGTGCACAGCAATACTTAGCTTCCTAACCGGTTTCAAAGTCTTCCGTCTTCCACCAGTCTGATTGCTTCCACACTGTACCATCATAATAATTGTATGCTTATTGATAAAAATTCTGATCAATGCGCGTCATCCCTACCAACACCAGACAGGTGACCCAGTCCTGTCCCCTGTGGTAAAAATGATGGGTCCAAGTGTGGGCGCATGCTCCAAGGAGGGCTGGTCAGAGTCCTTCCCCAGTGTTGACAGACAGACCCAGGGAAAAAGAAAGGCTTCCTAATGAGGTAGCCAAGCTGAGGGCGTTTGGGGCCTGTGGACAAGGCCTGACTCCGACGGAGATGAACAAGGTCAAGGTTTCAGAGGAGCTGAATCAAGCAAAGATGAGAAATGGGTGGAGAACAGGAGAGTCCGGGTGGCACTGGCTTCTGTAACTCATTCAACAAATTAAGCCAACGAATATCTCTAAAATACCTACTACGTGCCAGGCACTGTACTAGGTGCTGGAAGGTATTTCTACTTTTAGTTCTTTAAGTTTCCCCCATACACTTCCCCCAACGTGAGCCAGTAAGTTCCCCTTGGGCCAGTGCCCATCTGAGTTGGGTTTCTGTCACTTACAACCAGAAGATTCCTAATGAAGACACCCTGATACCCAGAAGAGAAAAAAACTTTATGTCTGAAAGAAAACGCCATTGTGATAAGTTAAGCAAGTGCTGTACCAGCGACGGCACTGGAGGCCAAAAGGACGTAACAGTAGCTATTGCCTTGAACTCGTTTCTTCTCCAGCCTTGACTTTTTGGTCACTGTCTATTAAGCCTTACCTTCGGGTGACTTGTGCCAATCACATTCAGACAACAGCAGGTTTTCAAAAGCACAGACAGGACTACTTTCACCTACATAAGCAGGGTTCACTGGAAGGAAGAGGAGGGAGACGTTGCCAGTTAATCTCACCACACTAGATGTTACTGAGGGTGCAATAGTTAACAATGCGTCAATAATGGTCAGTAATAGGCAGGAAGACTGAGACCTTGTCTGTGACATTCTAACAGACCAATAATTAAGAGCTTGGGTTACATGTCATGAGTTGTTCTAAAAAAAGAAAAGAACTTGGGTGGAAAATAGGACAAAAATACAAAAACAATGCTGTTAAATATAATCGGCCTAGATCAATGGTTTTCATCTGATGATAAGCCATAGTTAAAAATAATCGTTACATTGAGATCTGGGACATAACTGAAAAATAAGTTGACAAAACAATACTTTGCTTGACTACATAAACTGCACCATTATATACTTTTACTCTATTCCACTCTTTTCATTTTTAAAAATTTATTTCACAACTTGTTAGTGAGTTAAACTCAGAGTTTGAAAAATATTTGTCTAGGTGAGTACAAAGGTTCCTTCCAGCTCTGGCATATTATGATGACACATAAACTTGAAACGTGGCATAATTTCCTTAGGCATACAGTCTACTCTCAGCATTGACACGATAGTGTCACATGTCAATATATTTTTACTCAACCCATGGTGAACATTGAACGTAAACTCCTCAACAGAGAAAACGGACCACATTTTGATGGGAACCGCACACAAAATTACACTGCAGGAAGTTCTGGAACTTCTTGCCTGGGAATGATTCCTAGTCCTGTTACTTACTAGCTGTGTGCCCCCCGACATGTTACTTAACATCTCTGAGCTTTGATATCTTGATCTCTAAAATAGGGATAATAATAGGAACTTCACATAGGCTTCTTGGGGGAGTTGAATCAGTTAATACTTGCAAAGTGATTCAATAATCCTGGCACATAGTAAACTCTTAATAAATACTAACTGTTGTGGTAGATTCATTGTTATTCAGCAAACATTACATTTCCACCACCTTGGCCACCTCTGTTGATGTTGGGCTTGGTCATGTGACTTGCTTTTACCAATGGAGTATGGCAGAAGTGACCGTGTGCCTGTTCCAAGCCAAAGCTTTTAAGGACATTGTGTGTTTTTGCTTGCTACTTCCAGCTCATGCCACAGGAAGAAAATGCTGTAGGTAGCTCACTGGTCCAAGAAGAAGGGCACTAGACCTAGACAGAACTCATGACCAGGAGCCGAGACAGCCAAATTCAGCCTCGTTCAGCCAAGCCCCAACCAATCCTGCAGATGTGTAAGTGAAAAATAAATGCTTGTTTATTGCATGAGTCTGGGTTCAGGGACTTGTTTGTTATGCAGCACTCCTGTGGCAACTGCTAACTGATACAACTCTGATAGCCGTTGCTATTAATTCTGTTAACATTTCTCAAGTGCCTACTCTGTGCCAGGCACTGTGACACTAGGAAGACCACCTAGAGCCTTGGAGGATACATAGATTAACACAGATTCTTCTTAAGGAGTGAATAGTTTATCAGGATGGGGTGACATGGGACAAGTGATTGCCAAGGGCTACTACGTTTGTCCTGCAAAGGAGCCCAGAGAAGGAAGCCACACTCAACCGCTTTTTTTTCCCCCAAAGCATTTTCATTTCCAGTGTTTTACAGAGCCTGAGGGTCAGGAATCTGTTTGTCTCTGCCCTGATTTGACCCAGTAGTAACACAGAGTAAATAAGAGGTCTGGCCTTGGGTCAGAGAGACTGGATTTGATCCTGGCTCTGTTGATTTAGTAGTTGGGTGACCTTGGGCACGTTTCTTTCTGAGCCTGTTTTCCCATTTGTTAAATTGAAGAGAACGGTTGTGCCTGCCTGAAAGGTGATTGTCCATCTTGAACAAGATAATAAAAGCAAAGTGCTCGGCAGTCCCCAGGGCATAGAAAACACTCCAAACATGCTTGGCATTATTAGTTCCGCTAGCATTAGGGTAGGTCAGTGTCTCTCAATCTTTTTTCATTATCAGTCCTCTATAGCAATGGTCCCCAACCTTTTTGGCACCAGGGACTGTTTTCATGGAAGACAATTTTTCCATGGACCAGGGAGGTGGGGGATGGTTTCGGGATGGTTCGAGCATATTACATGTATTGTGCAATTTATTTCTATTATTATGACATTGTATTATATAATGAAATAATTATACAGCTCACCATAGATTGAGGACCCCTGCCCTATAGGGTCTTTTTAGACATTTTTTTCATCATTGCCCTCCTCCATGAAATTCCAATACCACAGATAGACCATGTATCTGTTTATGTATTATATGTGTATCTGTGCTTTATACATAAAGAGTAAGATTTTTTTCTGGCCTTGCAAGAACAAATTTGCTTCCTTTGGGATTGCTGTTGCACCCTATTGAGGAAGGCATGGAATACAGGTCTGGAATAGCCCTGGGCTGAACAGCTGATGTCTGGGCTCCCAGATGAGTATTTTCCATGCAAATGTGTAACCATCAGTGCCTTTCGTTAGCACCTGCCACTGCATCCTGTCCACTCTTCTCTGCCTTCCTCGACGCCTTCCCCATGCACCACCGCAAGGCTATTCAGTCCTCCACTGACACCTCCAGCACCTGTACTCCTTGTTCTCTTCTTGGCCCAACACTCCCTCTCTTTTTTCCTCTTCACAGCCTCTAAATTCCTATAACATCGCCTGGATTTTTTTCTATTGTACAATGAACTGGCTTCCCCTATGAGGCAATGAGTCCCTTTTTTCCTCCTGAAAGGTAAGAACTGTTTAGAATTTCCTTTGATTCCTGGAGCTAAGCATCTTACCTTTCCCCACAACAGATTAGGAGGACAACATGATGTTTCAAATATTAATAGTCTGCTTGCTAATTTCCTTTAGTCTTGATGTGCCACTTTGGTTTACCTATTTAGGCTCTAAGCAACCTCAGGACAGAGCTGCCTCTTACCCTCTTTGCCTTCCAGGAAGTTCTGAACACACAAACGCTGATCCTCTGGACACCTTTAGAACATGCTAAACCGAAGGTGGCTGCTGGCACTCAACAAAGTCATTTTGTTTGCCCAGCTCAGTGTTTTTAATTTGTGAAAATTATTTTGGAGCACGTAGACAGCAGGAGGTTTCATGTAAAAAACCAAATATCTACCTTCTTTTGAAAAATCTGAGGATCTTGCCACAGTGAAACCACATTCCCACATGACCAGACTGGGTCAGACTGAATTTCAGCTACCTCAGGTAGGCACGGGACACAGAGGTCCCCATTTCCCACACCTCTTACCTGGACTTCTTTGATAAGTGATGACAATTGGCTTCTCTAGACACTGAGTTCTCAACTCCTGTATCTAAGGATGGTGTGTTTGGGGGGGAAGGATGCATCAATTCTGCTGTGATGACTCCTTATGATGACACACTTAAGTCCATGGAGTTTACCTCCCAGGCTGTGATCCTCACATGGCAAATGCTTACCATAGCCTTTTCTAGGAGCACCTGGCAGAGACTGTGCATATGAATTTGTCATCTCCATGGATGTCATTTCTATGTTTTCTGGGTAATCTTCATTCTCTCTCCTATGGATGCCCAAGGGGCCATCACTCCTGTGATGAAACATGGACGGGACTGAAGATGTTCTGCTGAGCACCCTAAAATCCAAAAATGATGGATCACTATCCAGCCAATAGTGTGGTAAGGACAGTCATTCATCCATTTATCCATCCATCTATCCATGCATCCACCCATCCATCCATCTACCCATCCATCCATTTATCCATCCATCTATCCATCCATCCACCCATCCATGCATTTATCCATCCATCTATCCATTTATATACACCATCCATCCATTTATCCATCCATCTATCCATCTATCCATCCATTTATCCACCCCATCCATCCATTTATCCATCCATCCATCCATCCATTCATATTCCCACCCATCCATTCCTCAAATGCCGACTCAGTGCCAACCATGTGTTAGGCATGGGCTAGGGGGTGAGGACACAAAGGTGAAGACATGGGGTATCTGCCCTTGAGAAGTTCCTGGTACAATCCAGTACAGCTTCTTAGACACAGCTGTGAGCAATTATAACACAGGTGGAAACAGGTGAGGATCAGAAGACAGGCCCAAGGAGCTCACAGGAAGGAGAGAATCCTGGCTGAGAGTTGTTGGGGGAAATCTACATGGGAAAGAGACAACCAAGTGAGACTGGAAGGATACGTTCACACAGTTAGGGGGAGAGGATTCCAATGATAAAAAACAGCATAAACAAAGGTGTAAGGCCAGAGCTGAATATGTAAAGGAAATGTTATGAAAATCAATTAACCTAGAGCAATGGTTTTTGACTTAATATATACAGTATATACCAATTCCCAAGCCCTGTCCCAGACAATTAAATCAGAAGTTCTGAAGGGTTGGGCTCAGGAATCTGTTTTATTTTTAAAGTTTCCCAGGTAACCAAGTAATTCTAAGGATCAGCCCCGGTCAAGAACCACTGATCTAGAGTATAGGGTCAAGGCAGGAAGGGGATAGGAGAGATAGGAGGAGGTCAATTAGGCATGTCTTTGGCTGGCAGCTTACCTTAGCACAGTGTACCCTCATTCATAAATGCTGTACATGTGAAGCGGTGTGGCCTTTCTCCCAGAGGTTAAGATGAAAAGCAGAGGAGTGACAGGATCAAAGGTGTGTTTTGGAATGATGAATCAGGCAGTGGGAGACAAGACCAAGGAAGATATTTTTTTCCCAGTCAAATTTGGCAGTGGGTGGTTGTATACCAACTTTAGTGACACTAATGTTAGTAAGTTCTGATAACCCGCAACTACCGGACCAGAGGAGGACATTTTTGACCTGGTCCTGTTAACCATGCTATTTAGGTCCTAAAGGTATTTTGACTACTGCACACCCAAATCCCATATCCTTTTTTCTAGAGATAAGTACAAGCCATCGGTTTTTATCAAGTTCATAATTATTACTAGCAGAAATAGTCATTGCAAAATAAGACTCATATTGGTTAAAATTTCACATGGTAAAATTTGTTACAGATTAAAACGAAAACTGACATAAGAATCACATCTCATTGCAACGTAGACAAACTTAACACAGGAAAAATTAGATTTGATAGAACTAAGCCACCCAAACTAATGCCATCAATGTCCAGAATTGTGCCTGGTAAAATTTGTCAAGGACCAAAAATTGACAGAAGATCAAAATCTTTTGGACAAAATTTAAACAAAATCCATAGCATCTGAACCAGGAAAAATTAGACTTAATGTTTAAAAATGGCCTTAAAAGTATACTGCCAATGGGAAAAACTATAATCAGTAAGATTTGAGGGAAATAACAATGCAGAAGATCAATGAATCAAATCTGCTATAAGGTATTTATGAAAAATAAATCAATTCTGGCAACAAAAATTTCAGTACAATAAAAATGAAAGTGGAAAAATCAGAAGTGGAGCAAACATCTTGTATAAAAAACAAATTGAGAAATTAAATTGACTTCATGGAGTTAGACCTTCAAAAGATTTTCTTGATAAAAACTCATTGCTGTTGATGTAATTCTGGTTAAAATGTTTGGATTCATGACTATCAAGTGACAACCCTTACCCCACTGGCAATGTAGCACAAGTTAAACCAGTGGGGCTGGGCACGGTGGCTCAAGCCTATAATACCAGCACTTTGGGAGCCTCAGGTGGAAGGATCACTTGAGTCCAGGAGTTCAAGACCAGCCTGGGCAACATAGTGAGACCCCGTCTCTCCCCACCCCACCAAAAAAACAAACACAAAAAAACCCAGTAGGAATCTAGATATCTTACAGGGATTGGTTTAGGAAGAAATGGGAGAGTGGTAAGATGATCCAAGCAAGAGGTGATGAAAGATTAAGTTCAGGTAAGGACTTTAAGCCTTGGGCTGAGTTATAGTGAAACTCATACAGGTAGGGTATGAGATCAGGTCATGGAAACCATCAGACGTGGCCCTAATCTAAACTGTACCAACCAAATTCCATTGACTTGATGATTTGGCACTCAGCCCCCACTCCTGGTGAAGGGATATACCTGAACTTACCCCCTGGTCATTTCCGGGGCCTCAGAAGAGCCATAATCATGACCATTCTCAGCGTCTGGATAATCAGGTCCTCCCCAAATGTCCGGAGAGTTCTGATAGTCCTCAGCACCGGGATAGTCTGGTTCCCCCCAAAAGTATGAAGAATTATGTTGATTTTTGGCACCTGGATAATCAGGCTCTCCCAGAGAGTCTGTGTATGGATTGATTCTGGAACCAGCATATTCTATACTCCTTCTGAAGCCTGAATGGGTTGAATTGGTGCTGGAGCCAGGATGGTTGGAGTTGCTCTGAGTTCCAGGGTAGTCTGGTTCTTGTAAGGAGCCAAAATAATCTGGATTCGTTCTGGAGTCTGCATGGTTTCCACTGCTTCTAGAATATGCAACATTAGGATTTCGTTGAAATTGAGAGGAATCTGGCTGTCTGGATGAGCCTGGGTGGTATGGATTCCTCTGCAATTCAATATAATCTGGCTCTGCTACAGATCTGCGGTAGTCTGGACTGATTCTAGAGGTTGCAGAGAACGGATGGTTCATGGTGCTAGGATGGTCTGGATTACTCAGAGATCCAGGATAATCTGGCTCTGCCAGAGACACAGGATAGTCTGGACTCATTCTGGAGCCTGCAAAGTATGAATTTCTCCTGGTGCTGGGGTTGTCTGGATTGTTCAGAGGAGCTGGAAAATCTGGATAATCCTGAGACTCTGAATAGTCATGGTAACCTTGGTCTCCCTCACTCCTGTCATTCCTATAGTATGCAGACATGCTGGTCCAAGTACAGATTCTTCACCCCAGTGTTAAAACATTCCTGCATTTGCAGTTACACAGAAATATTTTTTTAATGCCTGAAAAACAGAAAGAAAGGAAAAAGTCAGATTTTTCCCCCTTTCTTCCCTGTAGAGATTGCTGGTTATCTTCCAGTGTCTGTTCTCCTTTCTTTCACAGTTAGGTATACAGATGCCCGGATTAAAGATTATATTTCACAGCCTCTCTTGCAGCTAGGTGTAGACATTAGAGTGGTCAAAGGATGTGAGCAGAAGTGCTGCATACAACCTCCAGGTTGTGCTGTTAAAGGAAAGGGGTTATCCCTCCCTATCTCAGTCTTCTTACTTCCTGTGGGCTGGAATGTGGAAATGATGGCGCCCCATCTTGGGTCATGCATACAAAGGCAGCATCCACCTTGGGGACAGTTGTACAACAGATGGGAGGAGCATGGGTTGCTGTTGATTTCACTGAGCAGAGCCATCATGTCAGCTCTGACTATTGTGTGAGAGAGAGATAAACTTTTATCTTGTTTGAACCACTGTTGTTTGGGTCTTTGATGCATGCAGTCAAACTTATATCTTGAACAATACACTCCCTCAGTTGGAGAGTGGAGGGAGAGCAATGAACCAAAGGATTGAAATGAACAAGGACTTTTTGAGCATTTTGGTTGCACGTGAGGTTCTAGGGCTCAAAGCATAAATTATTAATAGTATGAGTGCACAAAGGAAGAATAGTTAATGGGAACTAGAGGACTTAGGTAGGGAGATAATTGCTATGATCCCTTCTGGTTTGAAAATGTGATTTTATGAGTTCCATGAGCTCTCAATCTACAGACACACAGCAGACTTTCAAATCAGAAGTGATAGGGTTTTAATTTCTAAGTGTGCTAGATATCTGTTGTTTTTGCTTGCCTATTAGCTGTTTCCCCTTTTTTTGGCATTAATGCCCTGATTTTCCTCTGGGCATCTTTTCCCTCCCCTACTTTCTGTCCAGGGGACCCAGAAAAGGTTGATTGCATTCCTGACCCACTCCCAATGGTCACGTGACTCAGTCCTGGCCAATCAGTGTTCACCATTCCCCCAGCCACAGGGTTTGGCTGAGGAATGGGCATATTACCCAACTAGGTCTTCCAGGACCTGAGCTAGTCTTACTGGGGAAGAGGTGCTCTCATTTCTCTGGGGGGATGGAATGTAAGCCTGGAGCTTCTGGTGTGGTGCCAGTGGAACCAGGAAGAAAACAATGAGCAGGGGAGAAAATTTAAAGGAAGGATCAATAGTCTTTATTGACTGTCCCAACATGGGAAGGGTGAGGAGTAAAAGACAAATACGTACCTGCAGTTCCAAGCCAGTGTGGTAGGAAGCATGGTGATGCCTCTGAAAGAAGGAAGAAGAACATTTCTAAAGCTCAGCCAACTTTCACAAGTTTATCTCTACGGAAATGGCAAGGGTTAGACTTTTCAAGTAATCACAGCTAAAGACAATATTAACTTCTTGCCAACACCTGCAGTCTCAGGACGCTCATCTGCCAACTCACTTCCATATTTCTCGGCAGAGTCGAAGTCTGCTTTGCACTGTGTGCTCCTGCCCAGCATCCATGTCTCTCCTTTGTGGTGACACTTTTCCCTGGGTAACTCTTCTCTCTGACTCTCAGTCCCTGAGGGCCAGGGGTGGACATATGACCTAACCAGAATTATTTTCTTCCTGGCCACAGTGATTGGGTCAGGGTCTATAAGCCAGGTAGAGCCAGGGAGAGTCAATTCTGGGAGTTTTTTCAGAACTGTATGGAAGAAACTGTCTTTCTACTGGACTTGGAATTAGGAAACTACAAGCCTGAAGCTGCCAGTGGTCGCTAGGGGAAAAGTTTTACCTAAGAGTGATGCCAGCTGGGAGGAAAACAGAGCCAAGAGACAAATAGAAAGAAAGACCAAATGCTGATGGCATCCCTTAAGTGCCTGAATCCAGTCATACCTGAAGGCAGCTGACCACCAGCTACTTGAGCCATTACATTCTTTTTTTAACTAAAATTAATTTGAGTTGGGTTTCTGTCATTTGCAAATGAAAGAGAAGAATTCTAATATGCTGAGTTTTGCAAATAGGAACATCTATACAAACTATCTGTAGTGCTATGAAGACTAAATGCTATGTTTTACTGTAAATTATTTTTCATAACATGGAAATTGAACTCATTTGTTTACTTGTGTTCTAAGACTAGAAATTAATGTACTTAAGACCTAGGAACTTCCACGGCCTATCAAAACCCAAGTTATTATACCTAACAAGCTAAACGATGCCTAGTAAACCCAAGAAATTGAAAACAGATGCCGCTATATCAGTCCAAGAGAGATGAGTCTATTTACCAAAAGACAACAAAAATGTTCACAGAAACTTTCTTTTCATAAAAGCCAAAAATTGAAAACAACTCAAATGTCATTCAACAGCAGAGTAAGTCAATGAATTGTGGCACATTCTTCTGATAAAATAATACAGAGGAATAACAAAAGCTGAACTTCTGCCACATGCTACAACATGGAAGAATCACAGAAATGTAAGGATGAGGAAAAAGAGTTGGACTCAGAAGAGTTCATACTCTATAACAGCCGTCCCCAACCTTTTTGACACCAGGGACTGGTTTCATGGAAGACAATTTTTCCACAGAAGAGGGGGATGGGAGGCAGAGCTCAGGCGGTGGTGCGAGCGATGAGGAGTGGCTGCAAATACAGATGCAGCTTTGCTCGCTCCCCCGCTGCTCCCCTCCTGCTGCGCCTCCCCCACCCCTGGGTTCCTAAGTTTCGTGGAAGACAATTTTTCCACAGATTGTGGCGGGGTTGCGGGGGGGTGGCAGAGCTCTGCAGCCCAGAGGTTGGGAGACCACAGCTCTATAACATTTCTGCAAAGTTCAAAAACAGGAAAATAATAAATTGTGATAGAAGTCAGAGTCGTGGCTAGCCTGGGGAAGGGGACAAGTGGGTGATGTCTAGGAATTGCCTTGAGAAAGTCTGCGGGGAGCTGGGTGGTGATCTTGGGTGGTGGTTACATGGGGTATATATGTGTGTATGTGTGTAAAAATTCATCAAGTCGCACACTTAAGAGTTGTGTGCATCTCTGTAAGTATATTATTCCTAAATGAAAAAGACCTAACCCAGAAGCTATGACGTAAAACCTTCTATTTCTCCAAGGGGCCGTTATACTAGTTGAAATAAACATAGCGTTGTAGCTCACAAATATTTTCAATTTTCTTACATATAAATCACAGAAAATTTGAATTAATGAAAACAAAAGCTAGGGGAAGACAGGACACACGACCGAACTGAATCATCCGTCTATGTGATGCTGTAAAATGAAAGTGGTTAGGGACCAGCCCTTGGCGAAAGGTGGAACTAGGTTTGGTTCCCGTTTGCTGGCTGTGCGGACTTGGGCAAGTCACTTGACCTCTCTGAGTCTGTTTTCTCGCCCCTACAATAGTGACAATATCTCTGAGGGTTGTGGTAAGGAGTGAACGAGATAAGGCATGTAAAGCAGTTGGCATCAAGGAAGCAGCCACTGAATGGAATCTATTATTTACCACCGCTTTTATTTATGTGTAATGTAACCCCTGGTAACTTTCAAAACAGACAGGAGTCAGTGGACAATAAAAATCATGCACTCAACCAGGGCATGATTGAAAAAATAGGAAATGGCCAGGCATGGTGGTGCACTCCTGTAGTCTCAGCTACTCAGGAGGCTGAGGCAGGAGGATCGCTTGAGCCCAGGAGTTTGAGGCTGCTGTGAGCTATGATGACGCCATTGCACTCCAGCCTGCGTAACAGAGCTGAGACTCTGTCTCAAAAAAAAAAAAAAAAA
>RJWJ010020497.1:0-28961 GCA_004363605.1 Indri indri | reverse complement strand
CAAGAGCAAGACCCCATCTCTACTAAAAAAAAAAAAAATAGAAATTAGCTGGACAACTAAAAATATATAGAAAAAAATTAGCCGGGTATGGTGGTACATGCCTGTAGTCCTAGCTACTCGGGAGGCAGAGGCAGGAGGATTGCTCGATTCCAGGAGTTTGAGGTTGCTGTGAGCTTGGCCGATGCCACGGCACTGTAGCCTGGGCAACAGAGTTGAAACTCAGTCTCAAAAAAAAAAAAAAAGCTATAATTTTTTTTTTTAACTGTGAATGAAGTCGAACATATCTCCATGTTTTCAATTAAGATTCTTTAAGGTTATTATTCTGAGAAAAGATAGTTCTAAGTGCTTTCTTTATAATCAGAAAACTAGAATCTTTCTTTTTTTAATTTTTTTTTTTTTTAAGAGACAGAGTCTTTCAGTCTGAGTCTTGTTATTGATGAAAAAACATTTAAAAACAAAAGAGACAGGGTCTTGCCCAGGCTGGAGTGCAGTGGTACAGTCATAGGTCAATGTCACTGCAGCCTTGAACTCCTGGCCTCAAGCAATCCTCTTGCCTCGTCCTCCCCAAAGTGTATTTTTACCTTATAATATCTGAGTGAACTCAGTAAATTTATTACCATCTCTGAACTTCCGTTTTCTTATCTGAAAAACAAAGATAATACAAAGTGTCTTACAGGGTTATTGTGAGAAATAATGTTTATTAAGTGCCTTAGGTTCTTATTAACTATTTGTTTCTGTCCCTTTGCTAAAAATTTTCTCTTTTTTCCCCCCCATTATTTAGTTTTTACTTTTGACATATAAAAATACATTTAAAGGTGACATTCAGCCCTATTCAGTAAAGGTTTTCATTGATAAGGCATTTTTACATTGTATTGTTAAATAGTTTGGTACTCTTGGTGATTGAAATTTCTGTAACAGAAGAAAAGAACCCTAGTATTTATTGAGAACCTATTATGTGTCAAGCACTGCTTGGTGCTTTACAGGTAAGGCCTGACCTATGTACTTGTTTTCCATCGAAACGAAGGTTCCAGGCCATGAGGTCAGAACCAGATCTTTGATATTTTGTTCTTTGCTGTACAGTGATACAACTCATTTGTATTTGTAGCATGACACCATTTGATTTCCTTATTGAATTTCAGGGATGGAGAATTCTGGGAAGGTGGACATCTCTACCAAGGACCTTCTTCCTCATCAAGAATTGCGAATTAAGTCTGGTCTGGAAAAGGCTATCAAGCATAAAGACAAACTATTAGAATTTGACAGAACTAGGTATGATAGGGTTAGAATAATAAATGCTAATAAATAGACTAGTCCACAGATTCTGGCCATTAAAACATTATTTTGGGGCTTGATAAACTTTCTCAAAGTGGAGTGCAAAAGGGTTTACAGCAAAAGAAGAGCTAGGCGCTCTACGTAGGTCTACATCTTGTTTTTTTAATCCGTGTTTAAGATAGACTCACACCAAAAGAATCCTACCCTGTAGCAGTTTTTATTTTTGGCAAATGCTAGTGTACCCTCTGAACAGTTGACTTGGGTTAATAGAATCCCTCACTTGTTTGACTTGCAGCCATTCATTCAGTCGACATATATGGGCAAACTGCTAGGCTGGGCTCTGGAGAATCTGTAAGAAATTGCCTCTGGAAGAACATAGGTTATGCCATATCATAGGAAGGCATGATTTAACCTTCTACTTCTTTTGACACTAAATTTTTTTTTTGAAGAGATGGGGTCTCACTGTATCACCCAGGCTGGTCTTGAATTCCTGGGGTCAGCCCCCATATAAGCCTCCCAGGTAGCTGGGACGACAGGTGTGACCCACTGAGCCTGGCTTAAATTGTTTTGTGATTCAATAATCAATATATTGCCATAAACCTAAATTGCCTTTACACACATACATTATTTCTTTTTTTTTTTTTTTTTTTTTTGTGACAGAGTCTCATTCTGTTGCCTGGAGTAGAGTGCCGTGGCATCAGCCTAGCTCACAGCAACCTCAAACTCCTGGGCTTGAGCAATCCTACTGCCTCAGCCTCCTGAGTAGCTGGGACTACAGACATGCGCCACCATGCCCGGCTAATTTTTTCTATATAGATTTTTAGTTGTCCAAATAATTTCTTTCTATTTTTAGTAGAGACAGGGTCTCACTCTTGCTCAGGCTGGTATCGAACTACTGACCTTGAGCGATCCACCCGCCTTGGCCTCCCAGAGTGCTAGGATTACAGGCGTGAGCCACCGTGCCCGGCCTACACACATACATTATTATTGTTTAGCCCTATGACTTCTCTTTAGGAGACAGATTTGTGATTTGTTAATTATTTTTTTCTTTTAATTATTTTCCTTTCCTTTTTTTTTTAATTTTTTGAGACCGGGTCTCACTGTGTTGCCCAGGCTGGTCTCAAACTCCTGGGTTCAGGTGATCCTCCTGCCTCAGCCTCTCAAGTAGCTGGGGTTACAGGTGCACACCACCACACTCAGCTCTTGATTTGTTCTATTTTGTATTTCCTCCTTTTCTTTTTTTCTTCTTTTGGACAAAATATGTATTGAAAGCCAGTTAATGGTAAAGAGTGTTTGGATAGAACTTATATGCTTCCTTCTCAAATGGCCATGTAAAAATCAGTGAGGGTCTTTAGAGAGATCTTGAATCTCTTACTTATTGTAAGCTGACCTGACAGTTTGTTCTTGGCATTACAGCCCTTTGTGGAGATGCACTTGCCACTTGTAAAACATTTACTGTGAATATATGATATATAATTTAGAAAGCTATTCCTGGCCAAGCGCGGTGGCGCTCGCGCCTATAATCAAAACACTTTGGGAGGCTGAGGTGGGAAGATTGCTTGAGGCCAGGAGTTCAAGACCAGCCTGGGTAATGTAGTGAGACCCAGTGAGACCCCCTTGCTACAAAAAATAAAAATAAATTTTAAAAAAAGAAAGCTATTCTTTAAGTAAGTCCTTCACAAGGTGTGTATCTCATATTTACTCTTAATCTGTCAAGTATCACATTCCATTTTATCATTAGAAATAGAGTACATTTATTTTCTTTTTTTTTTTTAGAAGGGTCTTATTCTGTCACACACAGACTGGAGTGGTGCCGTGGCATCATCATAGCTCACTGCAGCCTCTGACGCCTGGGCTCAAGTGATCCTCCTGCCTCTGAGTAGCTGAGACTACAGGCATGTGCCACCATCACCAGATTGTATTTCTTGATAAATAGAAAATGGAAAAAGAGTTCTCTGTATTGTTGTTGTTGCTTTGCCAGTGTGTTCATGCGCACCAGTTTTATTACCTAGGTTTTTGTATAAGACCAGTTTTCTCCTGAGGCCTCTTAAAATCTTCTCACTGTAAGTCTACTTTAAGACAAAAATTTTAAGCCAGGTATGATGGCTCCATGCCTGTAATCCCAGTACTTTGAGAGGAGGCAGGAGAATCACTTGAGGCCAGGAGTTTGAGACCAACCTGGGCAACATAGGGAGACCTCATCTCTTCAAAAAAATTTTAAAAGAAATTTAACTGGGTATGGTGGCATATGCCTCTGTAGTCCCAGCTACTCTACTCAGGAGGCTGAGGGAGGACGATCACTTGAGCCCAGGAGTTTGCTGTTAGAGATTATAGTGAGGTATGATTATGCCACTGTACTCTAGCCTGGGCGACAGAGTAAGATGTTGTCTTTAAAAAAAAAAAATGTTTTTGTAATATCAGCTGAATTTTGAAAAATGGAAATTTGAAATCAATATGTGAATCTGATTTTAGTATTTCCCTTACACCTATGTATATCACTATTTGTAATTATGGAGAAGGGCAGTCTTAACTGGATTTGTGACTTTGGAATAATCAGCTAACTTTTATGAGCCCTAGATTTATTATCTGTAGAATGAGAAAGTTAGATCATCAGGATTCCTTCTAATTCTCAGTTTCTTTGTCAGTATGATCTTAGAGATAGGCCTGATTATCACATCTTGGAACTTGGCCACAGTGTATTAGTGATGGACTGGAAAGTTGGGAGTGGGGGTGGAAACTGACATATAGGAATAGGGTAATAACATATCCGAAGAGTAAATAGTTATGCCATAGGACTGAGATTTCAGGGTAGAACTCCAGTAAGCAAATGGGTCTACCAAGAATAGACTGGATCCCAATTATAGAGGGCCTGGGATATCACATAACCTGCCAAACATGAACTCAGTTGCAGCAAAACCAGGCTGAAGCCCAGTTATCAGAAGGTAAAGGCTGGACTAGTAACAAAGGTAGAAGGACTGTGGATTATGGTGCTGTGTCTTTTCCTGCCTGAGGCTGAGATTAGCTCTAGGAGCTGAAGTGAACCTACAAGGGAGATAAGATGTATGCAGAAGCTGGGAACCAGACCTGGTTTTAGAACATTCTTGGGCATCTACGTTTGAGATAGTAACCTCTAGGATAGCAGAAGAGTAAGCTACCTTGAAATAGTTTTGCAATATATCAGTCCTTATTTGTCAACAAGTGACGTAATTGCCATGTGTTCTTTTTTTCCTTAGCATTCGAAGGACCCAAGTCATTGATGATGAGTCAGATTACTTTGCCAGTGATTCTAACCAGTGGTTATCCAAACTTGAGCGGGAAACCCTGCAGAAGCGAGAGGAGGAGCTGAGAGAACTTAGACATGCCTCTCGACTTTCTAAGAAGGTCACCATTGACTTTGCAGGCAGGAAGATCCTGGAAGAAGAAAATCCACTAGCAGAGTATCATAGCAGGTAAGTTGAGCAGCACCAGAAAGGGTCTGAAAGAAGGAGTAGATTGACTGTAAAGGATTTTCCTTCTATAACAGATCTGTTATTTTTGTTGACTTTAAAAATATGTTCATTCGAAATAGAAAATATGTAAGAATAGCTAAGAAAATTTCAAAAATGAACAGTGAAGGGATCTTGTCCTACTGGATAATTACTGTTACTTCTTTAAAAACTGTTAAACTGGGTACAGTGACTCACACCTGTAATCCCAGCACTTTGGGAGGCCAAGGCAGGAGGATCCCTTGAGCCCAGGAGTTCAAGACCAGCCTGGACAGCATAGTGAATCCTTATCTCTACAAAAAAAATTTTTTTTTAATTAGCTGTGGGTGGTGGCATGTGCCTGTAGTCCCAGCTGCTCAGGAGGCTAAGTTGAGAGGATCTCTTGCACTCAGGATTTCATGGCTGCAGTAAGATATGATTATGCCACTGCACTTCCAGCTTGGGCGACAGAGCAAGACTCTATCTCTTAAATAAAAATAAATATATATAATAAAAAACTGTTTATAAACAATGAGGTACAGTTTGAGCGCAGGATTAGATAAATGAAACATAAAACCTGGAAAGAGGCCGATATGTTTACATTGTGTACTTGTGCATGGCTATATGTACATATAAGTGTGAGGTTAGTAATCAGTAAAGCTAACCTTTGTACCCAGGCTCAAGTGCAGTGGCATCATCATAACTCACTGCAACCTCAAACTCCTGGGCTCAAGCCATTCTCCTGCCTCAGCCTTCTGAGTAGCTGGGACTACAGGTGCGTGCAACCACACCTGGCTAATTTTTCGATTTTTTCGTTGAGATGGGGTCTCACTCTTGCTTGGGCTGGTCTTGAACTCCTGGCCTCAAGGCATTCCTCCCACCTCGGCCTCCCAAAGTGCTAGGATTACAGGCATGAGCCACCACACCTAACCCCAAGAACTCCCGAAAATCAAAGAAAAAGACCAAAAAATCCTGCAGAAAAATGGACAAAGTCTAAGAATAGAGAATTCATAAGTGGGGAAAAACAAATACTCAATAACATTTGAAAAGATACTCGGCCGGGCGCGGTGGCTCACGCCTGTAATCCCAGCACTCTGGGAGGCCGAGGCAGGCGGATCGTTCTGAGCTCAGGAGTTCGAGACCAGCCTGAGCAAGAGTGAGACCCCGTCTCTACCAAAAATAGAAAGAAATTAATCGGACGGCTAAAAATATATATAGAAAAAATTAGCCGGGCATGGTGGCACGTGCCTGTAGTCCCAGCTACTCGGGAGGCTGAGACAGTAGGATTGCTCGAGCCCAGGAGTTTGAGGTTGCTGTGAGCTAGGCTGACGCCACGGCACTTGCCCCAGGCAAGAGAGTGAGACTCTGTCTCAAAAAAAAAAAAAAAAAGAAAAGATACTCAACTAGTTATCAGGAAATACAGATTTTAAAACGTCATTTTTCGGTTCATCAAATTTGGCTGAAATTACAAAAAGGATAATATTGCATAGTGCAGCAGTCTCCAACGTTTTTGGCACCAGGGACTGGTTTCATGGAAGACAATTTTGCCATGAAGGCAGGGGCTGGGGGATGGTGACAGGGGGTCGGGGGTGTGGAGCTCAGGTGGTGATTCGAGGCCCATTTCCTACCGGGCCGCAGCCCAAGGGTTGAGTGCCATGGGCGTAGTGCGTGTGTAGGAAGATGGGTCTGTTATCTTAACCGGCTAGGAGTATTAAAATGGTATAGACTGCATACTTTATGATTCCAACTATTTAGTAGTTTTCAGGGCTTAAAAGGGAGGAAGAGAGAAGTAAATGGAGCACAGAGTATTTTTAAGGCAGTGTAACTACTCTGTATGAAACTATAATGATGGATACATATCATAAATTGGTCCAAACCCATAAAATGTACAACACCAAAAGTAAACCCTAATGTAAACTGTGGTCTTTGAGTGATGATGTGTCAACGTACGTTCATCATTTGTAACAAACGTACCACTCTGGTGGGGGATATTGATAATGGAGGAGGCTATATGTGTGTGGTGGCTGGGCATATATGAGAACTCTCTGTCTACTCAATTTTTCTCTGAACCTAAAACTGCTTTAAGAAATAAAGTCTATTTCTCAGTCATTGTCAGGCTAATAAAAAATAAAATAAGTTAAAAAAAGACACAGTCTATTAACTTAAATAAACAACAAAAATTGGTATAGTCTTTTAGAAGAGAAATTGGGCAGTACCTCAAAATTTAAGTTATGATGTATACTTTTTGACTTATCAGTTATATACCAGATATCAGTATAAGTTTCCTCTTCCCCTTGTCAACAATTTCTAAAAAATATTTGCCATTCTGACATATGAAAATGGTATTTCACTATAATTTTTATTCACATTGCTTTGTTTGTAATACTAGTGAGTTTGAGTGTTTTTAAAATGTATTCATTAGCCATTTGTATTATTTATTTTATAGTTTCCGGAGTCCTGGATACACTTAGCACTGCACTATGTCTCAAATCTGTTTCCCTCCTTCAGATCCCACTGCCCTCACCCTATTTGAGACTTGCCTCTTCCCTCTCCCCACAAATTCTTATACTTTTTTTTTTTTTTTAATGGCTTCGTGCCTTTGTTTCTCCTTCCTTGGTTTGGAAATCCCTCTCCCGTTCTTTGCCTTTCAAATATATACCTCTCCTTTGAACCTACTTGGTACAACCTGTGGGACGATGGGATAAATAACTACCAGATGGGTTGTGCCTGTCTCATAGTAATTATTACATCCTCTTGTGTATGACTCATCATCTGTATAGCTGTCTTAAACCTGCCACTTAGATTTAAAGCTTCTCGAAGGCAGAAACCATGTCTTCCACACCTTTTAAGTTGCCTTGCGTATAAGAGGTTCCTAACAAATACATCTTGAGTTTAATTCAAGGTCAGGTTTAGCCTTTCCTGTTAGTTGAACCTTTACATTCTGAGTGCCTCGGAATTACCATCACCATCCACATACATTTGTAAAACATCCACGGGGGCATGAAATACAGTAGCAAGTACTGTAGAGCTATAGAACAAGGTAGTTTTCCTGTAGGGCCTGTGATCTGTTAATAACCAGTGGGATTCCTCAGTCTTTAAATGAAAATCATCATGTTGTTTTATAGGTTTAGAGCCAAATGCCCACCATAGTTACAGGATAACATGGGATGTAGCGCATTATTGTTTAGATAGTGGGTGCTACAGTGCTTTAGAGGAAGGAGTAAGCACTTTTGTGCTGAGCCAGTAGGGTGCCTGTTTAGAACTACTGAGCCTTGAAGCAAGCAAGGGTAGAATTTAGATGAACACGGAGGAGTGGAGAGGGACTGCAGAGCAGGCAGAGGAATAACGGCGAGAGGTGTGTTGAGTAGATAAGCTGCCATAGAATACTCTTTTGTGGGTCAGGCTATTTCTGGGCACCTTATCTAGGTGTATGTAATGATGTTATTAAACAGATGAATGATTGTAGTGTGCCCTGTTTTCTTGGTGTTCTCGAACGTTTGCTCACTCGTATTCCTTAGGGTTTTGATGTGAAGAGAAGAAAGTTGTGGCGGGGAGCAGGAAAGGTCATCCATGGACCCCTCTTTGAATTCCAAATTTTATTACTATTGAAGGGTTTTGTGTTGGTATAAATAAGGACATTTTGAGCATAGAACATTACCAATTATTGCATCCTTTTGGTTTGTTATCACAGACTAGATGAGACAATACAGGCCATTGCCAATGGAACCTTGAACCAGCCACTGACCAAATTGGATAGATCTTCTGAAGATCCGTTGGGAGTTCTGGTAAATCCCAACCTGTACCAGTCCCCTCCCCAGGTTAGTGGACCTTTGCTCTGACTGATAATAAGGGAAGTTTTGCCCCAAGTATTTTCCCTTTTAACTGTGTCTGTTTCATAGGCTTTAGATACCAATCCACTCTTTCAATACACCCACGAACTTTATTCTCTGACCCGTTTTTTTCCAATTTTTACTGCAGCACTTCTGGCAAGTTGACCTGTATTATCTTCTTAGGATTTCCCAAGAGAGGGTTTTGTTAAGTACTATAGAAATTTAGAAAATAATCTCATGGTCTTTTTGTTAATGTTCTTTATCTTTTATAAAATATGGTGGTCCCACAGAGTGGTGTTTTAAATTAATTTATTAATTCACTCATTCATTGCCATAATTCATTTTACTGTCCAGTACATTGAGCATCTACTATGGACAAGCACATTGGTACATGATTAGTAGAATGAGGATACTCATTCTATCCTCAAAGAATTTACAGACTAGTAGGGGAAAGCAGCTCTAATACTAATAGAGTATAAATTTAAGTGCTGTAGAAATCTGAAGGAGGGAGAGACTACTTCCAGTTGAGGGGAATCAAAGGGTTTTATAGGGAAGCTGGCATTCATTAAAAGGAAATATTCAAGAAAATGGTTGTTTAGACATGGTGGGGAAAAAAATGCCAAACAGGATGAACTATAGGAGCAAAGGTATGTGTACAGTAAAACACACATATGTGTGTGTGTGTGTGTGTGTGTGTGTGTGTGTGTGTAATAGTAAATACAGGGTACCTAGATAGGACTCATAAAGTAGATTATTATGAGAAATAGAGTAGAATTAGATAGGTAGGACCAGATCACTGAAGAACTTACATGTTAGCCAGGTTGCTTGAGCCCAGGAGTTGGAGGCCAGCCTAGGCAACATAGCGAGCCCCCTATCTCTTAAAAAAAAGAAAAAAAAACTTAAATGTTTAGCTAGGAAGTGACACATTTTTATTTTGTAAATAAATGTGAGCCATAAAAGGTTGTTAAGCAAAGAGATTATGCAATCAGGATAATGCTTTAGACAGTTTAATTGGAGATATTCATTCAGCACTGTATATGTGCCAGGTTCTGTGCAATTCTTTAAGATAATTTCTATAATAGATACATGCCGCAAGTATAGTAGGACTTTAGGAGAGTGTTCATACATCTCCTAGAGGAGTCACAAAAGAAATAGTGTTTGAGAGAAGACTTAAGGGATAAATAGAAATTTTCAAACAGACAAATCTAGGAAGGGAATTTCAGGCAGAAGGTATAACATTGAATGAACAAAGTCTCTGAAGCTTCAGAGCATTGTGGGTTTGGGGGAATCACAAGTAATTAACTATTGTTGTGGACTGGTAGGTGAATTAGTTTCTTAGGGCTACTGTAACAAGTACTACAAACTGGGTGACTTAAGACAACATAGGGCCAGGCACAGTGGCTAATTCCTGTAATCCTAGCACTCTGGGAGGCCGAGGCTGGAGGATCGCTTGAGGTCAGGAGTTCAAGACCAGCCTGAGCAAGAGTGAGACCCTGTCTCTACTAAAAATGGAAAAAATTAGCCAGACGTGGTGGCACATGCTTGTAGTCCCAGGTGCTCAGGAGGCTGAGATAGGAGGATTGCTTGAGCCCAGGAGTTTGAGGTTGCTGTGAGCTAGGCTGACGCCACAGCACTCTGACCCGGGCGACACAGTGAGACTACGTCTCCAAAAAAAAAAAGACAACATAAATTTATCCTTTTGTATCTGGAGGCTAAAAGTCCAAAATCAAGGTGTTGGCAGGGCCAAATTCATTGCAAAGGCTCTACGGGAGAATGCTTCCTTACCTCTTTAAGCTTATGGTGGCCCTAGGTATTTCTTGGCTTATAGCTGCGTTACTCTAATCTCTGCCTCTGTCTTCACATGGCCTCCTTCTTGTGTGTCTCTGTCTGTGCAGCCTCTCCTCTTACAGGGACATCAGTCATCGGATTTAGGGCTCACCATAATCCAGTATGACCTGATCTTAAATTGATTATATCTGTAAAGACTATATTTCCAAATAAGGTCATATTCACAGATTCCAAGTGGACATAAATTTTGGAAGGGTACTACTCAATCCAGTACAGTAAGCAACACCTGATCATCAAAGTCTTTATGTCTCATGTGAAGGAGTTTGGGTTTTATCCTAAAGTAGGCAAAGAAGGGCCCTTGAATTATAGCAGAAGATTGGCATGACAACCCATGTAGAGAATGGGTTGGAGGGAAGGGTAAGACTAGAAGCAGGGAAATTGCTAAGGAAGTTATTGCAGTAGCACAATGGGGAGATGATAAGAGCCCAAATTAGTGTTGTAGCACCAGTAGGGCAGTAGAGAGTTATTTAAAGACTCAAAATGTAGATGAGGAGACCTGTTAGTAGGTTCTGTAATAGCATTATTGAAAGATAATGAGGGATTAATTTAGGAAAATGGCTGTATAATTAGAGGCAAGAGCTGTAGTAGAGATAGAAAAGAGAATTCAGGCTTCAGTATTGTTCAAATACCAACATTTTTATGAAATTACTTAATGGATCAATTCTTCCTCTATGTTCCCGTATAAGAACTTCTATTCCTATTTAGTATTTACTCAATTCTGCCTTATGTTTTGGATATTTATGTGTCTGTCTGTCAGTAGGATTATAAGTTCCTTGAAAGCAAAAACCATATATTTTTCATATTTTATTTGTCTCCCTAGTTCGTGTGCTTTTCACATATTTAAGTGCACAATAAATGTGTTTCTTTTTTTTATTTCAGCATATTATGGGGGTACAGATGTTTAGGTTATGTATGTTGCCCTTGCCCCCCTTCCCCCAACAAGTTCGAGCTTCAAGCGTGTCCATCCCCCGGATGGTGCGCATCGCACTCTCTGTGTATTCCCATCCCCTCCTCCCCCCTCCTCCCTCCCCCCTGCCCGACATCCAATAAATGTTAT
The DNA here is from genome assembly GCA_004363605.1 of Indri indri. NCBI lineage: Eukaryota > Metazoa > Chordata > Mammalia > Primates > Indriidae > Indri > Indri indri. Next base: position 17,490 of record RJWJ010020497.1, on the reverse strand, counting down.
TCTTATATGTGTAAATGTGTTTCTTAAAAGATATGACACAATGAGAATCATAACATTTTGTTCAGAAAGATTCTTAGAGATTCATTTAGTCTGTCTGGTCCTTGCCGTTTGAATAAAAAGAAAAAAAAAAATTCACTTAGTCTGTCCTCATCCTTTTATAGTGGAAAAAAACTGAAACCTTTAGGAGTTAAATGATTGCCTGGGATCTTCAGACTACCACTCCAGCAGTTTTTTTCTATAAATTTTTATTAGTATTATTTTGAGACAGGGTCTTGCTCTTGTTGCTAGAATACAGTGGTGTCATCATAGCTCACTCCAGCCTCCAATGCCTAGGCACAAGTGATCCTCTTGCCTCAGCCTCCTGAGTAACTAGGATTACAGGAGTATGCCACCATGCCCAGTTAATTTTTTTATTTTTGGTAGAGACAGGCTCTTACTATGTTGCTCAGGCTGGCCTCAAACTCCTGGACTCAAGTGATCTTCCTGCCTCAGCCTCCTGAGTAGCTAGAACTACAGGCACACGCCACCACACTCAGCTATATAAATTATTAAATTTAAAATATTAAGACAACTAAGCCCAAACCTTGCCATCCTAATAGTCTTTTTTTTTTTTTCTTTTAAATTCTGGAGCACTTAGTCTTCTTGCTCCAGAAGAAACATTAACCTTAGTCATTCTCTGACTGAACTATTGCCAAGACTCTTCAGTCTCCTATAATTACCTGTACCCTGTAATTCTCTATTCTCTTTACGTGATGGGAACCTTGTTTCAATAGTCCTCCATCCTCTCTTTCAGGAGACAAGTTGTTTATTTCAGGGTAAGAGATTACTTCATGCATTCAGTAGTTAGAACTGCTGCCTCTGACAGCATCTGCTTGGCTTTGTTATGGTGCCAGCATGTGACTCTGCCTTTAAGCACAGGAAGAATTGTGGACCAAAATGTTGAACCTTCATTTAGCTGATAGAATTATGTTGGAAAATTATCCAAAATCCAATATGGATCATTAATAAATATAAAGTAGGAATAATTACAGCTCTTTTGGTCTGATAGTTGTGCTGTTGCTGGAATTAGGAAGCATTATATGGAGATTTTAATGTTCTAATTATCCTTTAAGATGGGACTTTGTTATGATACCTGGGACTTCTGAATGTATACCATCTCTGCCCTTTTTGGCCTTGCTTTAGACAAAGATGGGAAAAATTTTTCTAAGAAAATGTTCACAGTATGATTTCCTCATTATTAGCATGCATCTCATTTTGTCCACCTTAAGTTCTTCCCTTGTCAGACAAAACTGTATGTTTGGTTTTTCCTATGTAGTGGGTCGACTACACAGGTACAGCCTCACAGAAGAAGGCTTTCCATTCAGCAGGATTGGAACTAGACTTCAGTTCATTTCATCACCAGTTGAGAATCCAGGATCAAGAATTTCAAGAAGGCTTTGATGGTGGCTGGTGCCTCTCTATACATCAGCCCTGGGCTTCTCTGCTTGTCAGAGGGATTAAAAGGTAAGAACAAAAATGAATCTTGGCAATGGAAGATCTTAGAGTGAGATAACTTGATTCGGAATTATGGATCACAATTAGTTTTTCCCAGCCCAGTAGTGATTTATAATACTTTTCAATTGATAGAACTTTGAACGAGGCTGGGTGCGGTGGCTCACGCCTATAATCCTAGCACTCTGGTAGGCCAAGGCAGGAGGATCGCTCGAGGTCAGGAGTTCGAGACCAGCCTGAGCAAGAGCGAGACCCCATCTCTACTATAAATAGAAAGAAATTAGCCAAACAACTAAAAATAGAAAAAATTAGCCAGGCATGGTGACGTGTGCCTGTAGTCCCAGCTACCCAGGAGGCTGAGGCAGGAGGATTGCTTGAGCCCAGGAGTTTGAGGTTGCTGTGAGCTAAGTTGATGCCATAGCTCTCTAGCCTAGGCAAGAGAGTAAGACTGTCTTAAAAAAAAAAAAAAAATCAAAAAGAACTTTGAACAATATGTTAATGTTACTGAGTTGGTAGTAGGTTTTTAAAAAATTATTTAAAAATTTTTTAATTGACAAAAATTATACTAAATAGCTTAAAAAACAAACCAAACTTTAAAAAGCTAAGGATCAAAGTTTTAACAGAGATAGAATACCAGTTATTTCATCTTTGGAAGGAAATCTACTGAAAAAACTTCTCTTGGCTTTGTCTTTATATTAATAATATACTGCTCAGCAACCTTAATGGTTTGATCCTATTTGAAATTTAAAGTTTTTATTGCATTTATTCATTTTAACTGTGATTCTATTTTCCTATCTATATATCTATTAATCTGGCTAACCATGCTGAAAAACTATTTTACCACAAATTCCTTTTCTACAAAAAGTGGGGGAAATAGAGATAAGCAGAAGTATTATAGACCTAAGTCGTACCTGTTAGTGATGGTAATAGCTCACTATTCCATGGTATCTTATGTTTTTTCTTAATTAAATTTTTAAAAATAGTTTTATCTTTGCTTTTATATATACAAATAGAAAATTGTAAAGTACAGAAAAGTATTACTTGCAATCCCACACCTAGAAACATATATTATTACCATTTTGGAGTGTTTATCCTTTTTCCTGTGCAAATTGTTATATAGTGACATAATGATATATATTTATGTTTGTGTTTCCCTTTCATTTATCACCACAACATACTTATTTTTCCTTCTTATTTTTTTGGTTAGAATTTTATATTCCTGGCTATTTCCCAACTCATAACAGTAAAAATACCTTATATTTAAATAGAGTTTTAGTTTTTGAAGTAGCTCTATGAAATACAGTCATGTGCTATATAACATCATTTTAGTTGATGGACCACATATACAATGGTGGTCCCATAGATTATAATACCATATTTTTACTGTACCTTTTCTATGTTTAGATATGTTTAGATGCACAAATACTTACCATTGTGTTATAATTGCCTGCAGTATTCCATACAATAACATACTGTACAGGTTTATAGCCTAGGAGCAATAGGCTGTACTCTGTAGCCTAGGCTGTACCATGTAGGTTTGCCTAAGTACATTCTATGATGCAGAACAATGAAATTGCTTAAGGACACATTTCTCAGGATGTAACCCCATTGTTAAGCAACACTTGGCTGTAGATTAGGACAGTATTATTGCAGTCTTTGTCAAATGAGGACAATGAGGCAGGCAAAAGTAAAGAAGATTGCTCCGAATTACCGAGTTAGTGGCAGAGGAGGAACTAGTGTTCAGGTTTTCAAAGTCCTCTTTCCATTCTACTGTGCAGGGTTCAGTCATTTCCCTACTTTCCTAAAAGAAAAATTATCAGCATTTAGGCACAGTCATTTCTACTTTGTGGTTTCACTATTAGCTGTCATTTCTCTTCTTTATTAAGGTGCACTACACCTTTTCTCCCCTCTTAAAGGTTAGGCTTTCTTGTTTGGCTCCTAATTTTTCATAGTCCATGTGTGTAGTGCCATTAGAACAAGTGCATGCTTCTGCTCCAGGATAACCAAGCCTTTAGATGTCTGGTTTTCTTATTCAGTTCTCTGCCTTAGGGGTCTTCCTTTTCCAAAGTAGAAAACTAACCAACTGGCTGGGCGTGGTGGCTCACGCCTGTAATCCAAGCACTCTGGGAGGCTGAGGTGGGAGGATCACTTGAAGTCAGGAGTTTGAGACCAGCCTGAGCAAGAGCGAGACCCTGTCTCTAGTCAAAATAGAAATTAGCTGGACAAGTAAAAATATATAGAAAAAATTAGCCGGGCATGGTGGCGCATGCCTGTAGTCCCAGCTACTCAGGTGGCTGAGGCAAAAGGATTGCTCAAGCCCAGGAGTTTGAGGTTGCTGTGAGCTAGGCTGACGCCACAGCACTCTATCCCAGGCAAAAGAGTGAGACTCTGTCTCAAAAAAAAAAAAAAAGAAAACTAACCAACTGCCTTCTGCTAAGGGAATCAAAATGTTTACATTTCTCCTATCCTATTTTGGATCTCTGCTATTCAAATTTTCTCACTGAGAAGAATAGAATGAGTATCATCTAGCTCATAATCACTGTCCCACAAAAATGAAGAAGGTTGTTCTGCCACATCTGTGGGACCTTTTTCCCAGCTATTCTAAAGGTTATCTGGTCTAGAGGGAAGACATAGATTGGTTCATTCCCCATATTGAGCACCTACTATGTGTCTTGATGCTCTTCCAATTCATCTGTTTCTTAACTAGTCAACAAGCTGGGTTTTTTTCTTTTTCTTTTTTTTGAGACAGGGTCTTGCTCTGTTGCCCAAGCTAGAGTGCAGTGGCATCATCATAGCTCACTGTAGTCTCCAACTCCGGGACTCAAGCAATTCTCCTGCCTCAGCCTCCTGAGTTGTTAGGGCTACAGGCATGGGCCACCATGCCCGGCTAGTTTTCTAAAATTTTTTTTAGAGACAGGGGTCTTGCTATTGACCAGGCTGGTCTCTAATTCCTGTGTTCAAGCAATCCCCCACCTTGGCCTCCTAAAGTGCTAGGATTATAGGCATGGGCCATCGTGCCTGACCAATAAGTTGTTTAATTATGCACAGAGAACGTATCCCTATATGCCCATTACATTAGAAAATGTAAATGGGTGTGGTTGTAAATTTAAAGAGTAAGATGGTAAGCATTTTTGTATACTTCTATTAAATAATAATTAAAAAGTACCATTTTGGGGAGTTACATGTGAGTTAGGATTTTTCTGTCAGCTTGGAGAATAAATCTTCCAGGAGAATGTTAGCTTTCACTTCACATGCACAAAAAAAAAAGTAAAAAAAAAGTTAGCTTTCACTCAGGGGCAAGGATTTCCATATCTGTGGGATAATTTGGATGCCTTGAAAATATAGCGTTTGGATTATAGAAGTCCCAAGACTGGGGAGGGCTCCAGGTCTAACTTATAGGGAGCAGGTGAAAAGTAGTCAGGAGTTGAGAGAGATGAGTTATCTTTATTTTGGTGATAGAGGAAATTAGTGGCTGGGTGCAGTGGCTCATGCCTGTGATCCTAGCACTCTGGGAGGCTCAGGTGGTCAGGAGTTTGAGACCAGCCTCAGCAAGAACAAGATCCTATCTCTGCTAAAAATAGAAAGAAATTAGCCAGGTAACTAAAAATAGAAAAAAAATTAGCCGGGCATGGTGGCACACGCCTGTAGTCCCAGTTTCTTGGGAGGCTGAGACAGGAGAATCGCTTGAGCCCAGGAATTTGAGGTTGCTATGAGCTAGGCTGATGCCACGGCACTCCAGCCTGGGCAACAGAGCGAGACTCTGTCTCAAAAAACCCAAAAAACCAACAACAACAAAAGAAATTAGAGAACAGGGTTCATCCTCAAGTGAAAGGTATTGTGGGAGAAAGTGTTTCTCCCTCTTGGTAAAGGTATCATCTATAAATCTCTTGGTTCCACTGGATAATCTGCTATAGGATTTGTTGTGTATTATGGGATCTCCCAGAAAACTAGAATTTAGATCATTCCCATTAAATTTGTATTTGTTTAAGGGTGGAGGGCAGATCCTGGTATACCCCCCACAGAGGACGACTTTGGATAGCAGCCACAGCCAAAAAACCCTCCCCTCAAGAAGTCTCAGAACTCCAGGCTACATACCGTCTTCTTCGTGGGAAAGGTACAGCTGTATGTTCTCCTTTTAGTCTTACTTTGTGGAAAGAAGTCATTGACATTCATCTTCTTTCACTTCTTCCTGTGGCTTTTTCTTGGCTAAAAGGGACTTTTAATGTTTGTGTGTGTGTGTGTTTGTTTTGTGGCAAATCATAGACAGCTGTTCAAAGCTTTAATTTTTCAAACAGTGCAAATATCAGTTTCCAACACCAGATATCAAACAACTTGTCTTAATTTTATCTTAATTTATCTTAATTTTTTACTGGAAAATCTTCTCTTTTTTTGTCTCCCCTCCCCTTTCCCAACACCACTCCCCTCTCTATCTTTTTTACTATGTAGGTAAAATGACTACTATAAATCCTGGGATCTTTAGATTGGGAAGAACAACCATAAATAAGAATTTTTATTGGGAGTGACCCAAAGAAATACCTGCTATTGGATTTAGACAGATCAAAGTTGATTGACTTAAGGAATGTATTTGGGGAATCACCCCAAGCACCCCAACTTTGGGTCGTAAAAAGGACTTCTGACCTTTGGTCATCCAGTTTTCCTTCCTCTTATCCGGTTCGTATGGTTGTTTTGAAGGTAGAATGAAGGGATAACTACAGAACCACCTTTAAAAGTTTGTAAGAAAGCAAGCTTAAGGAAGCACTAGGAATCAAAAGTGCATGCTTCCTTAAAAAACATTTCTATTTTGACAGATATGACTGGCTGATTTTAAATTTGTGTTCTGCCATTCATTCTTAGAGTTTTTGCCACATTTTTGTGGTTTTTTCTCTTGTCATCTGTAGCTACATTTCTTTTTTTCTAAAACCAGTCCCTACCAAATTCCAATCTGATCCAACTGAGTATAGTAATCATTTTGTTCAGAATGAACTTGGAGTTCCTTGAGCTTTGATGGCACGAGGGCAATTGTTTTCTAAAGGAAAAATTTTCTAGCTTAGTATCTGGATAATAGACTAAGGCATCCACTCACTAGATTTTTTGCTAAAATATAAACAGTTGTGTCAAAGAGCTCATTGTTTTCCTTATGTCTACAAAAAGATAATGTAAAAAGTTATTCGTTCAGAATTGAAAACAGATTCCTGAGTTCCAGGGTCACAAAGAAAGAAATTTATTTAATCCTTTTGTTGTTCTTGATTCAGATGTGGAATTTCCCAATGACTATCCATCAGGTTGTCTTCTGGGCTGTGTGGACCTAACTGACTGCTTGTCTCAGAAGCAATTTAAGGAGCAGGTGAGTATAGAATATTTCTCTTGGACAGATGCTTGGTTTGCTACCATAACTGACTCATAGATCTTTCAATATAGAATATCCTGAAGATAGTAAGATACAGCAACTGAATTTAGACATGTGAGGAGATGGAGAGTCTTTTAATAAGGAACTATTGGGGGAGAAAAGACCAGGGCAGAAACAGAAAAAACTTAGTGATGTTTTGGTTTCTGACATATAGGAAACTGGTACATACATATTTCTGCATAAACAGCTATTGTCACAATCCAGCTAACAAGTACAAGTCTTTGTCCCTTACTAAAACCTTTGGCAAAGAAGCCCTCCATTTTACCCTGAATCATTTTGATTGGGTGGTGGGGATGATAGAATCTGTTATTGATGATTCTGGAGTTTTTGGTCCAGGTCATTGAACTCATGATAGGCAAGTGTGATCGCCTGGACTGTGCCAGATTTGGGGTGGGGGTGGGATGTGTGTATGTATGTATGTATGAATATACATATGTATGTATATTTTTAAATTTATTTTGGTGACTTAAAGAGTGAACTGAGCTGACTAAAGTACATTTTTGAACAGTAGAGGGAGCTGAAGAACTTTAGCTTAATTAGAAAACTCCTGAAATATAGAGCCTTTATGTTTAGGCTCAGACTGGCAGAAATCCAGATTTGGAAAGTCCATCCTTGAAGCATGAAGAACGTTACCTAACAGTGTGGTTTTCCTCTTCTTTGAACAGTTACTTTAGGTAATAATAGGGCCTCCATCACTGCACTTAAGAAAATGTGCTTTAGCTTAATTTTTGTCAGTAAATTCTTTGTTTTTAAGACTTATTTCCCTTTCATTACTATTATTGCTGTCTATTTTTTTTTCTTTTTTTTTTTTGAGACAGAGTCTCACTCTGTTGCCCGGGCTAGAGTGCCATGGCGTCAGCCTAGCTCGCAGCAACCTGAAACTCCTGGGCTCAAGTGATCCTGCTGCCTCAGCCTCCCGAGTAGCTGGGACTACAGTCATTCACCACCATGCCTGGCTAATTTTTTCTGTATATTTTTAGTTGTCCAGTTAATCTCCTTCTATTTTTAGTAGAGACGGAGTCTCACTCTTGCTCAGGCTGGTCTCGAACTCCTGAGCTCAAACAATCCTCCCACCTTGACCTCCCAGAGTGCTAGGATTACAGGCGTGAGCCACTACGCCTGGCCTACTTTTTTCTTTACTATTCCTCCCCATCTCACCTTCTCTATCCTTTCCTCACAGATTTTACCCAACAGTTGTTATCCCTCTAGATTTCTGTCTTTCATTTTCTTGTGGGTTGCCTTCTCTGATTACTTTATGTGTATGAGTACAATGCGTGCATTTTGGTGTGAGTTTTGACTCCCATCCTTTTGTTCTGCCCTTAGTATTTGAGTCAGACCTAGTCAAAACCATAGACTTGTGGAGGCCCTTCATGCCCTACATCCTTGTGCCCGTAGTGTTCCTCTATGCCCAGTTTTTTTCAATGTCTTCTTTCCTCCCCGCTTCTCCCATTTTCTGCCCCAGTCTAGAAGTAATAATTATTAAAATGTCTCACATTAGTGTAAGCTTTACAATTTTAGAGACTCACAGTTATTATTAAAGTTTAGTATAACTAACGTAATACATTATGTTTTCTTCCTGCGATATGTATGTGCTTTCTAAAAGACAACCCAGGAGTATCTGGCAGCATGGATGATGGTTTTTGGCAAGGGGCCTTGCCTTATTTTCTCTTATATCAATCAAGCAAGCCACCGCCTGATACACGGTCAAATGATTTCAATCTTTAGATGGCTAGTTGTCTTTCCGCCACAGATATGTGTAGGGAAGGGTAGGAAATTATAATCCTAAGATATGGAGTTCTGTGAGGGTTATAGGAATTAGAAATCTAACAAAACAAATCTTTCGGGTTTCTCAAGGATACCTCTTTTTCAGGTGAGCACGATACTTTTCCTTGAGCTTATATTCTGTACTATGTCCTGAAGTTGTCGAGGACATCATGTAGAAGTGCAGGAATCCCCTTATATGTTCCCAGCAGGAGGTCCCAGCAACTCTCCTCATGAATGTCCCTGACATATGACATTAAAATATACCAAAATGCCAGAAGCCAGTAGGCTTCATCAAACATGGGAATCCCGTACCTGTTTACCCTATGGTCAGCTTTTCTGTGGCTCTTTTCCACTGTTTCTTTTCTGTGTTTGAGGGTAACATATGAATACGTTCAGAATTGGTACTAGTCCTGTTTTGGTATTATTTATTTGGTAAGGAGCTTATCACTTCTAAATGTTGTAGCTTTGCTATTTGGCTGCCTCTTGGAAAACGTCTAGACCACCCTTGGTAATTCACCTGTCTGTGAGCTAGAGTTCTGTAATGTAAGAAATGAAGTTGCCTAGTCTGTTATACCAGCCTCATTCTAGTTTGTGAAGGCATGAGTTGAGAGTGTAGGAACAACAGCCCTAGACTAGCATTTCCCAGACTATTCCATGGCATTAAGTGTTCTTTGAAACATACATTTGTGAAATGTCTTTGGATTAAACAGATTTGATTGTTTACTGCAGAACTTCTCAGAGCCCTTAATATGCCAGTGTGGATTATGACTGTCTAAGTGGTAGATGTAATGTGCAGTGTTCCCAAAACTTTGTGATCATGAATCGCCCCCACTACCTATTTACATACTGCAGAACTGGTATCATGGTACATACAGTTTAGAAAGCGTTAGTCTAGGTATGTTTGGTTCTCTTTTATCCTCATAGGTCAGCTCACGGAGAGAGAACCATCTAGGAAATAGTTTCCTAACCTATGTCTTCCTTCAGCATCTCCACAGCTCTTTTCACCCAGCTGAATTGCATTTTCTTTGAAAACTAGTATGGATCTAATAATTTTTATTTCAACCGAAACTAACTTCCCAAGTGACTTGGACCACATTTTACTTCTTCATTCTGTTCCTGGCTTTTTGATTCCCCAAGGAAACTTGGTAATTTACTTTTGACCTCATATTCTTTTTTCTTTTTGTTTCTTTCTTTTGTTAATTGGAGACAGGGTCTCACTCTGTCGCCTGCGCTGGAGTGCAGTGGTGTCCTCATAGCTCATTGCAACCTCAAACTCCTGGGCTCAAGCAGTCCTCCTGCCTCAGCTTCCCAAGCAGGCGCATGCCACCACACCTGGCTAATTTTTCTATTTTTTGTAGAGACAGGGTGTCGCTCTTTCTCAGGCTGGTCTTGAACTCCTGGCCTCAAGTGATCCTCCTGCCTCAGCCTCCCAAAGTGCTAGGATTTCAGGTGTGAGCCACTGTGCTCAGCCTGACCTCACGTACTTGGCCTTTCTTTGATAAGTTAAAGTACACTAAGCCCTCATTATTTTGCCATAGCGTGATCATTTAGTTTTCTAAAAAAAATAATAATAACAGAAAAGGTTTTGTTAATGGTTGTTTAAAACCAAGTGCACTACACTGTAAGCGGCTTTTGAAGATAATGTGCTTAAAATGCTTTCCCCTGAGGTACGAACCTGTCTTCCTTTTATCTTGTAAGACTAGTACAGCCATGGTTAATTTGTGCCAGAAAAAAAAATCCCACTAGACCCTCAGCGCTCCTTAGTAATGGCAGGGGATGAAGCTAGACAGAGTAGGAGTGACACAGAAAAGGCTGTGGGTTCAACTCAGGAGAGAAAGGTAGAGCCATCTCGTTAAAGCTTCTCCTGTTATTCCCCTGGAAGGAGCCCATGCCGTTTGCCAGCGTTTTATCTGCCAGCAGCAGATGTAAGCTCTCAAAAACAGCAGGGAGGATGTTGACTGCAACAATGCATCAAGGCTGTGGTTTGTAACCTCAATAGTAAGGCAGTTAAAACTTTTTTTTTTTTTTTAACAAAGACATTTTGATTGCCAAATCTATAACCATTAGCAGCTGTGGTTGTGAACAGTTCTCTAGACCTGCAGTCCCCAACCCCTGGGCCGCAGCCTGGTCCTGGTTGGTGGCCTATTAGGAACCGGGCTGCACATCACGCCTAAACTTCACCTCCCCATACCCCCTCCATGGAAGAATCATCTTCCATGAAACCGGTCCCTGTTGCCAAAAAGGCTGGGGACTGCTGCTCTAAACCTAACAAGTTTTCAAACAAAAAGTTTACTTGGTGGCTTTTGTTTCTAAGTGTCTGTGTTGTGTTTGTGCTATTTATATCCCTGTGTCTGTAGAAAATCTGATTTGTCTGAAATCTCCAAGGTCATTGATTATTCTATTGCTTCTGAACTGAATCCATTCCTTTCCTGGACCCTTTAGTCCATTTGGTCTTCTGGCTTTTATAACAGCCAAGACCCCATCTTCAAGGAATTATGCTGAAGCAAGTGTACTGTTGAGTGCTAATATTCAGTAATTGACATCAAGCAATAGAATTGTGGTCTTCAGTAGGGAAGAGAGTATTACTTTTTTCTTCTATAAGAATAGCCAAACAACATAGATCTTCAGGAAGATTGCAGATATTACTTCATGTGTGGAAATCATTAGCTTCTATCACCAATGGATTGTCTATGAGTCTAAGAGGTAAGAAATTAGAAAATGAAGGAAGTAATAGTCAATATTCAAACTAGATATTGGCCTTGAAAATACAGTCCCCAAATTCTCTTTTAAAATATGTGAAAATGGGCTCAGCACGGTGGTTCACACCTGTAGTCCTAACTACTTGGGAGGCTGAGGCAGAAGGATTGTTTGAGCCCAGGAGTCAGGGTTGCCCTGAGCCATGAATCTTGCCAACTGCACTCCAGCCTGGGTGACAGAGCAAGAATCCTGTTTCAAAAAAAAAAGTGAAAATGTTCTCTCTGAGAAAATTCGCCAATTCATAGATCTTAAAATTTTCCTAAGGGATTGGGAGTGCTGTTATGTGAGAGCCAACAAAGAGGGAAACTGTATGCCACTAACAACTAACTTAACCCTAGGCAATTCTTAGTAGAACAACAGCAGTCCTCCGTTCTACCAACTGAGCTATGGAAGGACACATCCTAGGCAATTCTTTAAAATCATAGCTTACTTCAGTGAGATAGGGAATATATTTTCAGAATCCTCATGAAGACTAGAACATTTACTGGAGTTTTTCTAGGTTAGAACAGACTGTCTTTAGAATTATTTGCAGTCTAAATATCAAATATCCACTTGAAAATGGTTTAAGGAACAGCCATGTATATGTATCTTTTTAATCCAGGGAGCATTGTGCTTTCTGTTGTATTTATCCCAAAGACAGATGGGGAATATTACCACTTTTTCATGTATTATGCAAATTCTGTAATGTTTAGCTTTTCATCTGAAAATGAACAGATAATTCTTAAGGTTTTCTTATGTATTATTCATCAATAATAATGTATTATTCATCAAATATTACATCAATCAAGTGCCTACTCTCAGTCAACACCATTCTAGCCACTAAGAGAAACAAAAAGATAAATCAACCATGGGTTCTGTCCTCAGATATCCACTAGGTAAATATGTATGTAAACAACAAAATATAAAATTAAAAGTGAGGGTAACTGTCTCAAGGGAAGTAGACTGTCACTGAGGACTTTAAAGGAGGGAAAGGTTGCATCTAGCTGGGCCAGATCCCAAAAGACTTTATTAAAAGGATGGTTTTGGATTGGAATTCCTGGCCCCAAGTTTTCCTCCCACCCCAGCCTCCTGAGTAGCTGGGATTACAGGTGTGAGCCGGAGCACCCAGTGCTATCACATTCTGATCAGTGTGTACCACACTCATTATGTATGTTCTTTTCTTTTCTTTTTTGTTTTTTTGAGACTGAGTCTCACTCTGTTGCCCCAGGTAGGGTCCAGTGGCGTCATCATAGCTCACTGCAGCCTCAAACTCCTGGGCTCGAGTGATCTTCCTGCCTCAGCCTTCCAAGTAGCTGGGACTATAGGCGAGTGCCATGATGCCCAGCTAACTTTTCTATTTTTAGTAGAGACGGGGGCTTGTCTCAAACTCCTGACCTCAAGCAGTCCTCCTGCCTCAGCCTCCCAAAGTGCTAGGATTACAGGTGTGAGTCACCACACCTGGTCTATTTTCTAATCCACACAATTCTAAGCAAGGTGTCATCACCACCTGTTTTAGAGATGAGAGAACTTAAGGCTCAGAGTTAAAATAACTTGTGTAGTGTCAGTCAATAAATGGTAGAATTGAGATTTTGCTGTTCAAGTCTCCCTGCATAGGTGGTAGAGAGGCATATTCCAAGGAGAGGGAGTAATGTGAGCAAAGTCACAGAGGTGGGAAGTGATGGCCCGTATGGAAAATGATGGCAAACTAGTTTGTTTAAAGAAGAATGTGAGTGAAGAGAAACAAGCAACAAACAAGAATGGAAAGGCTGGTTTGGTCAGATGATAGTTTTAGATGAAAGGCCACTGAAGTAAGACCTTTATCTATATTAAGTTGTGGGATGGGGGAAGAGTCTTTTGAAGATTTTTATGAGGCATTAACATGATCAACACCTTTCTTGAGGAACACTAATCTGGCAGCAATGTAGCAGATGAAATAGATTCTGAAGGTGGGAAGACTAGTGAGAAGACAATTGTAGTCAAGGGTAGAGATATTTAAAAAATCTGTTCTATGATAATGCCAGTGAAATTAGACAAGAGAGGAACAGATGGAAGAGGTTTTCTGTAGATAGAATCAATCATTTGATATCATGCCTTCATTTTATTTATTTATTTATTTATTTATTTATTAATTATCGAGACAGAGTCTCACTCTATTGTCCAGGCTAGAGTGCAGTGGCATGATCATAGCTCACTGCAGCCTTGAACTCCCGGACTCAAGCAATCCTATCTTAGCCTCCTGAGAAGCAGGGAATACAGGTGTGTGCCACCACGCCTGGCTAATTGTTTAGTTTTTTGTAGAGACAGGGTCTCACGGTTGCCCTGGTTGGTCTCAAACTCCTGGCCTCAAGTGATCCTCCCACTCGGCCTCCCAAAGTGCAGAGATTACAGGCATGAGCCACATGCCCAGCCCATTTTACCTTTAAACTGAGGCATAGAGAAAGTGCTCTACTTGATCTAGAAGGAATCTGCTGTAGCCTTACTGTCCTCTTGCAATGTGTCCAAGACTTCTTGGTTTGTTATCCAGTTTACTATGTGAACCAAGTAGCAAATTATCTTCTAACTTTAGATTTTATTGCACAGGATATTATATAGTGATACATTCAATAACTACTTATTGACTATCTGTCATGTGCCAGGCACTGTGCTAAAAACTAAAGATCCAGAGTTTTAACAAGATTATTCCACATCCTCTGGATTTGTAAGTCTATATTAGAAGAGACCGAGACGAGAAAACTGAACTATAATAATTATCATATCAATAGCAGAATGCACAAAGGAGGGCACCTAACTCCTAACTCAGCCTGGCTGGAGGGGTATGCAGGAGGGTTAAGAAAGCTTCTTAAAAAAAGAAAAGTCCTAGGGCCAGCACAGTGGCTCATGCCTGTAATCCTAGCACTCTGGGAGGCCAAGGTGGGAGGATCACTTGAGGTCAGGCATTTGAGACCAGCCTGAACAAGAATGAGACCCTGTCTCTACTAAAAATAGAAACAAAAAATTAGCTGGATATGGTGGCGCCCACCTATAGTCCCAGCTACTCGGGAGGCAATGGAATTTTTGTCTTCCTCAGTTTACCATCCTATGTCATATTACCATGCCCTTGTCTAGCAGAACTACTCCTATTTATCCTTTGCAACAGCTCAGATGTCATTCTCTGTAATTTCCCCTGATAACAGCTCATTTCCTCCCTGACAGGATTAATCATTTCCTTCTCTGAGCTACTATTTTCATACTTCTATTATTTTGTTTTTTTCTTTGTTGTTGTTGTTTTTTTTTTTGTTATTGTAATTATATGTCCAAATGTAATTCCTTTAGTTCACCATCTGTGTCTTATTCACCTTTATATCTCCAGTGTCCTAACATGTAGCCTGGCACATAGTAAGTGCTGAATGAATGGTCATCAATAACTTGAGAGGCAGGCAAGGGTTGATATACAAAAAACTTTAAATGCCTCATGAAGGGCCGAGTGCGGTGGCTCACACCTGTAATCCTAGCACTCTGGGAGGCCAAGGCGGGAGGATTGCTTGAAGTCAGGAGTTCCAGACCAGCCTGAGCAAGAGCAAGACCCCGTCTCTACAATAAATAGAAAGAAATTAGCCAAACAACTAAAAATAGAAAAAATTAGCCGGGCATGGTGGCGCATGCCTGTAGTCCCAGCTACTCGGGAGGCTGAGGCAATAGACTCGTTTGAGTCCAGGAGTTTGAGGTTGCTGTGAGCTAGGCTGACACCACTGCACTCTAGCCCAGGCAACAAAGCAAGACTCTGTCTCAAAAAAAAAATAAAATAAAATAAATATATATATATATATAAAATAATAAAAATAAATGCCACATGAAGGAATTTGAACCGTATTCTGAAGGCAGCCATGTAAATGGTATAGTAAGATGTGTGTTTTAGAAATACTGTCCTGGCTCAGCAGTAGGAAGGACGGACTGGATAGGGCAAGCCTGAAAACAGGGAGATGATTTAGGAAGTTATCATGGTTGTCCAGGCGAGGCATGATGAAGGCCTGCAGCAATGCTCTGGCAGTTGAGTTGAAGAGACAGGAACTGGTGATTGAAATATTTAAGAGGTTTAGGAGATAAATTCTGTAGGACTTGGTAATTTGATTGGATATGAAGGGTGAGAGAAAGAAGTCTAGAATTAAACTTGGGTTTCTGGCTGTGGCGAGTGGGTGAATGGTGTTGTGCCATTAGTCCAGATGCCGTATACAAAAGAGAACTTTCTGTGAAGGTAAGTGACTTTTTAAAGTAAATAAACTGTGGCAAAGGAAACCTGTAATATAGCAGTAAAGGAGAGATGGTCTATAGTATGATCACCATGCAAAAATCAGTTTTTCCATCATTTTTCACTTGGACAGTTAAAATTTTTTAAATTTTTTGTTTTAAAAGACAAATGTTATTTGATAAAGGGGTATTGTTGACATTAATAATTCCAGACTGCTTGATAATGATCTTACCTTGATATGTTAAATGAGGTCAAAGTATTCTCTGAGCTCTACCTCAGAAAAGTTGTTCCCAATTGAGTCAGACTAGCCATTGTAAAAATGCAACCTAAAACTGGTGCAGCCTTTAACTCAGGAGGAGTCTTCAGCATTCTGAGGAAATAGTCTCAGGGTAGACTTCAATGGTGTAGGACCTCACAATGTATCTTTGATTGAGCAATTTTTTTTTTTTTTTGGTTTTTACTAGTTTAAGTTGGAGTGAAAGTCTATTATATGAAATTATTATTATTTTTATTTTTAGAGATGAGGCCTTTCTATGTTGCCCAGGCTGGTCTATATGAAAATTAAGACCAAAAATAATTGTCATGAATGAGTGATTCCTAGTTAGGTCTTGAAAAGTTCAGCCAGAAAAGCTACGAGGTTAATTTTGGAGAAAATATACTTGTTTGCATTCTTTTGTGGGTGGAGGTTCCAGTATGAGATTCCAAAGGGTACAGAAAATCACAGTGGAAATGTTACTGTGAGTAGGATGGGGCCAGGAGATCAGTGCTGTGTGGCTTCAACCACATTGTCTTCCACAAATGGCCATAAGATCCGTAAGCTTGCCTAGCTCTTATCCCTCACTTATTCTTTTCTCCTGGTGCATATATGCATTGTCTCTGTAGCATTGAGTTGGAAGCCTCTGTCTTTAATAGTGGGCACAGGACTTGAATTGGGTACTGGTACAAGGGATTTCAGCTATTCCACTGTGGCCTGCTGGTGTCTTTGCTTAACTCTAGTCAATAATACAGTAGTCATCTGGTCAAGCTATTGTGATCAGTATGTTACCCTGATGTGAGAATACTTTTATCTTCAGTATAGTGGGGCCTGAGGTGCTAGTTATACTGTGAACACCTTGAATTGCTTTGAAGAAAAATGTAAATGAGAACTATCAGCACAGTTGCTTTCAGGATATGGTTCTTTGGATCTGCTGTGCTTGTAGCCTCTTTATCAGACTCATTTCCTTCTCTCTATTATCACATCAATCTTCTTGGAGTTGGTTTTCAGCTAACTAGATTTCAGAGCCTGATTTAATGTCCTGTCTAGATCCCCAAAGTTCAAACCAAGAAAACTAACAGCAAATATATATATTCTTTGTTAATGAGTTCCTTATTAATTGTTTGCTTTAGCTGTTAGTCCTCTGGAGACAGGTTTAAGATATATAGGTCATATGGGGATTTGTTGTGAAGAGTGACATAGTTTAGGAATTATTGATCACTTCGGTAGAGAACAAAGTGGAAGCTTACAGATTTGGTGACAACGTCCCCATGTCTCTGAGTCAGTGGTGGTTGCCAAAACCTATTAACCTTTTTTTTTTTCTCTTATGAAAATGGCAAAAGAAATGTTTTCTAGATGACTGGTGAACAATTTCCCTCTGGAGAGGAGAAGAAAATGGCTGTTTAGTAATTACCTGTTATGTTAGACAGCTATGAAACTTATGAGGCATGAAAAAAGAGTAGGCCCACCTCCCCCATTCCTCAGGCTGGAAAACAGGTGAATAGGAGTCCTTGTAGGCAAGAACAACAGCAACTTCCTGAAGAGTCTTTTTAAACCAAATTTGGGTAGTTGCTTGATTTTAGAACTCCCTAACCTGTCTATTGTGCTATGTCA
>RJWJ010020496.1:0-28997 GCA_004363605.1 Indri indri | reverse complement strand
AGTGAATGAGGAGACAGCTGAGGAAGCAAGGGCAGGTCAGAATGTTCCAGACCATGGCTTTTCCTTCAGCCTGGGATCCGGTATGAGACGACAAGTGGAGCTGAGCCTGGCAGAGTCACAGCCAATTGCAGTCTTCATGTAATAAGTGCAAGAAATCATTTTTTTTCACTGGAAATCACTGAGCTATTGAAATGTTTGTTACTTGGCAAAAGCTGACTAGTATCAAAGAATACCAACAAAATTAAATTTCTCTTTTCCTTGTCAAAAAATAAATAAATAAATAAATAAATAAAAAAGAAATCGTATCAAAATGCTGAAAAATAAATTAAATCATTTTCTTAGATTTGCTGTTATATAATAATAAAAATTAAAGGGCCTTATAGTTTTAGTAAGAATTTCTATAATATCTACTGATGTATTAATAAATAAATTATAGAAATTATAAATACATACATAAAATATAAATATAAATTATGTAGTGCTGATGTGTATATATGCAATCAAGAATGCAGAAATGAATTTGCTAAGAGATGTAGGGGTCAGTAAACTTTTTCTGTAGCGATCCAAATAGCAAATATTTTAGGCTTTGCAGGCCATATTTGATCCTGATTGCATATTCCTCTTTGGGATGTATACGGTGTGTTTGGGAGGGGCAGGTGTGCATGTGTCTGTTGTTTAAATAATCCATTAAAAATGTAAAAGCCATTCTTAACTCACAGGCTGTTTCAAAAACAGGCTATAGGCTGCAGTTGGCCTCTGGGCCAGTTTGATGAATCCCTACTACAAAGCAATAAAATATAATATTTGGGCATATCTTTTCCAAGGGGCAGAAATCAATTGTATCTATATCACATGATATTTATTTGTATTTCTACAGACAAGAATCATTTGCTTTACTGTCCTGTGTCTACAGTCTAACATCTACCCCTAGAGAGTAAATGATAACTTAGAGAAAGACAATGATACATACCCTTATGGAACCAGAAAAATCCCTACAAAAGTCTGCTAGACAATGCCCAGCACTCCACAGAAAGAACGATCTCAAATCACTTCTGTTCATTTCCAAGTCTTAGACTATTTTTCTGTACTGCATTTTTGTTAGATAATAGTGAAGCTTATGAGCTCTACATAAACCTGGGTTCAAATCTCTGAAATTCCATTCACGTGGTATTTGGCTTTGGATAAATAATTTAAGGCCTATAAATCTTGGAATATGTATTTATGTGAAGACAATGTTATTAACACTGTATTGGTAGTTTTGATATTAAATGAGGTAATACCTACATAAAATTGCATCTTTTCTTTATCCTTGCTCTCAACCTGTAGGTTTCCTTTCTGAAGTCTGAACATCTTAGAGCTAACCACAGGAAGAGATTTTGCATTGTGATTCAAAGCTGAAATCTCTCAGCCCACCTCCATCATTATTCATTTCATCATATAAAAGAAAGGAGCTACTAGATTATAAAATAGTCTTACCGTCTTACAGTCTATAGTCTACAGCACAAATCTAGAACACCAAATGATGTTCAATAAATCCTTTAACTTGATACAAGCAATATATTTCCAACACATAGAGAATCCCTCAAAATGGCGAAAAACCTACAATAGGTTTCCAGATCAGTGGTTCTCAAACTGGTCTTTTAACCCCTAGAGTGTCCCTGAGGTCAAAACTATTTTCATAGTAATGCCAAGGCATTTTCAGCCTCTTTCTCCCTTATTTGTTTAGAATTTTCCAGAGACTACATGACTTGTAATAGTATAATAGATTGAATGCAGAAGCAGATATTATCATCCAGATAATATGTAGTAAGCCAGATATTAAAGAAATTGCAGTAAAATATAAAAGAATATCTTTTAACTGACTCTTTTAGAAAATACTGTTTCGTATGTAACAAGTGTATTATTGTCACTCACGAATACATACTCCAAAAACGTCTCACTGTTCATTTCTAATACTGTGAATATCAATGAATATAATACGCACAAAAGCTTGTTGGGATCCCCAATATGTTTTCAGAAAGCAAAATGGTTGTGAGACCAGAATTCCTAAGTACTGCTCTAGATATTAAACATGTCACTTAGTTCCAGCGTAAGTGGAGAACTTTGTTTCAGATCGTTTAAGGACAGCCTGTGGCCACCCTCTTGGCCGGAAGACAGCCTCCCCTCAGATTGCCTTCCTCTGTCCACTTTCTCTTCATCCACAGAAACCACCAATCTGAAGCTGCTTCTTTGCTCCTTCTCCCACAAAATGTCTAACTTGTGTATAACTCCTGGCACGGAACGTTAGTGACTCTTTTGTCCTTCCATTGTCCCTGCCCTATAGGGGAGGGAAACTTTGCAAGTCAGGACCCGGAGGGGTAGAGAGATCTTCACAGTGATGTGGGCTATGGGTCAAGTGTTTAAAAGACATGCAGACATTCAGACCTCTCATGACACAAACGCTATTCTTCTCAGATACAGAATAGCACAGTGAAAAAGGGCGCAGACCTACACTTACTGGTCTCACGTCATGGCTCTGTAGTCAGTAATTCTGTAAAATATTTTTATCATCAATTGTAACCAGTAAATGTCCCAATCGAATGGCAAACATTCTGCATTCAACCATACTGAGTTCTAGCTTGGCCGTAGGTTCTGGCTTTAATGTTAGGTGCATTAGTCAATTACTAAATTTCAATGGTCAGGTCACTCACAAATAAAGGCTTTTACATTTGAATTATAAAAACTCCATAGAAAGTTGTACGCGCCCTACTTCATAAGGATATAATTGACAGAGTGGGTAGCAGGTGTTTGATGGGTAGAGGTGCATTCTGAGATCCACAGATAGAGAATGATCAAGAACATTCAGATTGGAGAAATTATGTGCTAGGTAGAAAACTCCATAAATTCTTTCATCTGTTTACTGGCATGACTTTGAAATTATTTTAAATTTATGACTATTAATTTATCTTTTATAAAAAAAGACACTTCCTATTGATTCTCTTAATTCCTTTCCTCTAACATCACACCAACAGTTAAAATTAATGGTCTCTCAGGGAAATTTGATTAAGAATTTAGTAATTCTTGAATTGATTTAGAGATTCAAAGGATAATAGCTTTATTTGGTTAATTTAGCCAAACAATCAATTCAAGAGAAAATAAAGCTTGTCATAAATCTTTAAGTTTAGTCAAACGAACTATTTTATATTTGGTTTTAAAAATACATATAATTAACTAACTCACTGGCCAACTGTGGTGAGTGTGGAGGGATTTTTTTTTTCTACCTAATGCAAAAATCTATTTTGCTATTTAAACCACTTTCCTGTTATTCTGAGGCAGCCAGG
Source organism: Indri indri (assembly GCA_004363605.1). Lineage (NCBI taxonomy): Eukaryota > Metazoa > Chordata > Mammalia > Primates > Indriidae > Indri > Indri indri. The sequence continues at coordinate 25,677 of RJWJ010020496.1, read as the reverse complement.
AGTTTATCACTGAGCCCCATATATTTTCCTGAGCTTTAAATAAATGGTATGCTTCAGCTTTTTCTGATCCAGGTATATAAAAGTCAATTATTTTCATTTATCTTCAAGAGTCCATTGACTCTAATGCTTGGATCAAAATTCTTTTATTTGCAAATTCTTAACATTTTTATTAATTAACTCCAAACTCCCAGAAAAAAAAAAGAATAGATGGGCCAAAACTTAAATTTATTATTTATATTATTATGTAAAACCCGTCACATGAGATTATCTCATCATTAGGTCATTATTAATTTACTTTTCTTATCATCCAAATGGCAGAGAGAGAAAGAGAGAGAGAGAGAGGTGTCATACCTGCCACTTCATCAAAGTTGCCTGACTGCACCACAGATCTCATAATTAATCTTAGTGTAATATAATCAATGCTGAAATCAAAGATAAAATAATATTATACTAGGAATTAAGAATAAATAAAACAGTACGACAAAACTGGTTGTAAAATGAGTTTAAAACAAAGTCATAAACATCCCTTTATTTAATTAATTAATTTAGGCATTCCACATTTGTTTTAATTATCCCTTGCACAGAGAAATTCCCCTGGTGAGGGTTACTTCACAAGTTTCAATATACTCTAAAATTTTGCATATGAATTTCTTCTCCTTTGATGTTTACCTTCTAATATTTGTGCTCTGTTTCCTACAATAGCTATTTATGTCTTAACAGATATTTAGGCCGATCCATTAAACATTTACCAAGCATTACTATGGACTGAATGTGTACCCCAAAAATTCATACGCTGCATCATCATCCCCAGTGTAATGGTATTTGGAGGTGGGGCATCACCATCATAGATACAAAAGACACAGAATCACCACCTCCTGCATTTACCAGATTCTGAATTCAACCCTTAGAAAGGAAAACTGTTGTATATATTTTCCTGAAAGAGACAACGTAAATAGACATTGAGATATATGTTTTATAAAATCGTCTCACAAGTGCTGAACATTGCAGACACAAACCTCTTGGATTCCTGCTCTTGAAACTTTTTCCTTTGCATGCTGGAGACATCAGAAACTAGGTGCTTCATTACATTCTATTATTGTGCAAATTTTTAGGCATTCATCTTTGATTACAGAAGTTGATGTGTGAGTGTTTAGAAGAAACTGATTCTGAGAAATGAGACTCCCCTGCCCTTCATATGGTGTGTGGCTCCCCATAGATGTAGTGGTGCATTATTTAGGCTTTCTGGCCTCTCTCAGTAGGTGATAGTGCTTAAACTTAGGCAGTGCAAATAAAGTAGCTAGCAGAAGTTAGATTTCACAGTCTGGCTACCTCTCTAGAGGAATCAGATCCTGCCATCCACAGGAAAAAAACTAAAACAGCTACTGAACTATTTCTTTTTGATGTTTTAAAATTGGACTCTTACTTTTTGAATGAATCTGAAGAAACTTTATTTTTCTGATCAGACAAAACCTTTGGGGAAAGAATTATTGGCACATTATAAACTAAGCTATACACCTGGAAACAGGCGTTTCTGCATCAGAATGGTCCAGAACATTATAAGATCAGTGAATTCCATGAACATGGGCCCATTACCACACTTTATTTGCTTTGAAGTGAGTTCTTAGATCAGAAGTAATACTGTGTGGAATACCATGATTGTGGACAAGGTATTCTGTAAATCCATGGATGGTAATTTTAGCAGAAGCATTGCATGAAGGGAAAGCAAATCTGTAGCCAGAGTTGGTGTCTATTTCAATTAAGAACGAAATGCTGCCCATTCCATAATGGAAGTTGCCCAATGTAATCAGCCTCCCACCTGGTATCTGACTGATCATCTGGGGAATGGTGTCATATCAGTGACTCAGCATTGGTTTCTGTTGCTGGCAAACTGGGCACTCAGCAGTGGCTATGGACAGGTTGGACTTGGTCAATGGCAGTTCATGTTGCAAAGCCCATGCATATCCACCATCCTTGCCACCATGACCACTTTATCCATGAGCCCATTGGGCAATGACAAGGTGGCTGGGGCAAGTGGCTGACTGGCACCCATAGACAGGTCATCTTATCCATTTGATTATTAAAATCTTTCTCTGCTAAGCCACCCTTTGGTGAGCGTTCACATGGGATTCAAATATCTTCATGTCTTTTTTTCCCATTTAGAAAGGTCTGTCTATAGACCTCTCCCCCAGATTTCCTTGTCACCAATTTTCTAATTGTATTCCTTCCAAGCCCCTGACCACCTGGCCAAATTTATGACCATAGCCCCTGAATCGGTGTACAATCACACATCTGACCAGTTCTCCTTCCAAGCTAAGTGATCAACTAGATGCACTGCTCAAAGTTCTGCCCAACAGGAAGATTTCCCTTTACCACTGTCCTGCAGGGATGTTCCAGAAAAGTGCTCTAGTGCAGCCGTTGTCCACTTTTGGGTGGTGCCTGTATAAAATGCAGAACTATCTGGAAGTCAGGCCCAAGTCTTCTCTTTCTCTGCCAACTGATTGGAGGGAACTTCCCATGAGGTCATAGGTGCAGGCAGAGAGAGAGAAGGCAGTGTCGCAGATTTTGGTACCAGAAGTGGGGTGCTTCTGTAAAAAATTCCTGAAACATGTGGAAGTGGCTTTGGAACTGGGTAATGAGTAAATGCCATTGTTAGTGAAGTCTGAGATGAAAATGAGGAACAGGTTATCTGAAACCAGAGGAAAAGTGATCCTTATTACAAAGTAGCAAAGAACTGGCAGAATTATGTTCTAGTGTTTTATATGGTGGGGGTATCCTACTGAACTTTCAAAGGGCTGTAGCTGCCCCCAGAGCTTTGGAGATGATAGTATGGGTGATGCTGCCTTTCCAGCGGACCTGAAGGCCAAAGCATCACACTAAAGAGGCATATTCTTGAGTGCTGAGATCTAATGAAATTTGCCTTGCTAGGTTTGGGACTTGCTTCAGGCACCCTTTCTTCCTTCCAGCACCCTTTCTTCCTTCCAATTTCTCTCTTGTGGAATGAAAATGTCTATTTTATGCCTGTCTCACCACTGTATTTTGGAAACGTATAACTTGTCTATCTCATCTTAGGTTTTTACAATAATAAAAAGATTTTTGTTTAAATCACTGCAAAAAAAAAAATAGCTTGTCTGGTTTCACAGGTTCATAGCTGGAGAGAAATTTTGCCTCAGGATAAATTGTACCTTGAGTCTCACCCATATTTGGATTAGATGATACCTGGATGAGACTTTGGACTTTAGAAGTGATGCTGGAATAAATTCATAATTTTCAAACTGTTGGAATAATATGAATTATATTTTACATGCAAGGAGGACATGAGTTTGGGGGGACCAGGGACAGAATACTATGGACTGAGTTATGTACTCCCAAAATTCATACATTGAAATCCTAAGCCTAATGTAATTGTATCTAGAGAAAGGGCCCATTAGAAGGTAATTAAGGTTATATAATCAAAAGGGCGAGGTCTTAATTCAATAGAAGTAATGTGCTTTTAAGAAGAGACACCAGTGTGCACTCTCTTCCTCTTTCTTTTTCTCTCTCTTTCTCTTTTCACACAAAGAAGAGGTCATGTGAGCACACTGTGAGACAGTGGCTGCCTACAAGTCCAGAGAAGAGACCTGAGAATGAAACCTACCCTGCTGGCACCTTGATCTTGGACTTCCAGTCCTCTAGGACTGTGCAAAATAATTTCCTGTTGTTTAAACCCCCCAGTCTATGATGTTTTGTTATGGTGGCCTGGGCAGACCAATAGCTCTATGTAACTTACATTTTTACAAAGATGTAAAGCTCTTTTTTCATATTTAAGTTTTTTTTCAATATCAAAAAGAAAACTCAAGAATAAATGAAATGTCATAAACAGTAGGTATCTTCTGAGTGCTAACTAGAGGCCAAGAAAATTAAATAGATACATATAAAGTTATCAGTGTCCTAATTACTCCCAGCAACTAATTATGTGTAGTAATGTTGAGAACTATGCCAAGTTGTGCAGATAAATCAATCAGTAGATCATGGATTTAAAATGTTTGAACCTCATCTTACCCCAACTCCCAGGGTCTTGACACATGTTCTTTTGACGCATGCCTCTCTTAACTCCTACACATCGTTTAGTCCTCAGCTTAAACATCACCTCCCCAAGAAACCTCTCTTAACACTTAAACTGAGTTAGGGTTCCCATTATATGTTTCCAAGGCACCCTTAACTTCTCCTTTGTAACAATTTCAAACTCATGGTATTAGTCTAGATTCTCCAGAGAAACAGAACCAATAGATAGGATGGATGGATGGATAGATGGATCGATAGATGATAGCTAGATAGACAGATTATTATAAGAAATCAGTTAATGTGATTATGGAGTCTGAGAAGTCCCAAGATTTGCAGTTGGCCAGCTGGAGGTGCAGGAGATCCAATGGTGTGATTCTACTCTGAGCCCAAAGGCCTGAGAACTGAGAGAGCTGATGGAGTAGTTCCTGCCTGAAGGCCAGCAGTCTCAAGACCCAGGAAAAGCCAAGGTTTCAGTTTGAGTCTGAAGGCGGGAAATAACCAATATACCCATTTGAAGGTAGTCAGGCATAAGAAAATACCTCTCATTTACAGGAGGGTTAGCCTTTTTGTCCTATTTGAGCCTTCAGCTGTTTAAATGAGGCCCGCTCAGATTATAGACAGCAATCTGCTTTACTCAGTCTACAGATTCAAATGTTAATCTCATCCAAAAACATACATATTCCAGAGACACCCAGAATAATGTTTGACCAAATATCTGAGCACCGTGTGGTGGCCCAGTCAAGTTGACACATAAAATTAACCATTATACCCACTTATCATTTTTTAATAACAATAACACAAAAGCTGTGTCTTGTTTCCTCATCTACACATTCCCAGTGCTTAAAAATAATGGATACTCATTAAACATTTTTTTTGTAGAATAACTGATTAAGCACCAATTCAAAAGCACTAACTCAATCTTTATAGGAATAAAATATTTTATGGCTATGATGAATATAAGAGTACATGTGCCTTTTGCTTGAATCTCCCTTTACAATTTACCAAGACTTTCTCCCTGGAAAATCTTTTCCATTTAGCAAAGCAAAGAATTTCTGGATTCATTTATATTTTCCAAATGATGTTTTAGTAATTTCCATTATAAATTCAATTGAGATGGAATGCCTTTTGCTTTATAATATAATTCATATATTGAATATTTAAATGCTTATTTTATATATGTATTTAAAATGTGCTTTAATGGATCCCACATTCCCCTCCAGATATATTCTTATTATCTGTCCTCTACTTCACAGGAAAACTTCCCAAAAAGTTGTCAATATAAATAAGGTTGCTGCCATTATTTCATCACCTAACTCCACACACTCTAGTCTCACGTTGTCTTAGCTTTTGCTTTACCAGTGGCTCTCCCATGTCACTAAATCTAATGATTAAGTGTGAAGCCTCATCAAACTTGATGTCTCCCCAGCATTGACTGTATTAACCCCTCTAACCTTTTGGAAATACTCTTCCCCCTCAGCTTCCATGACACCACATTTTCTTCCCATCCCTGTCCTTGCCTCTGCATCTCCTTTACTGGTTTATTCCCCTCTTCCTAATTGCAATTGTTGAAGGCAGCTTTGTGCTTCTTCTCAAATTGCATTCTCTCACCACCAACACGGAGATGGCTCACAATATGTGTTTCCACCGAGTCTTTTCTCTGTGTTCCATACCATGTACGTATGATGCTGCATTTGGATGTCTCAAAGCCCACTTCATCCTCTGCCTCTTTTCCATTCTGGTCCTAATCCAGTGTTCTCAATCTCAATAATGTTAACAGCATATTTGTATGTGCAGAAGAGAATTTTAAGAATCTTTGTTAATACCTGCCTCTTCTTCACACTCTAGTGTCTGCAATCACCCTGTTGATGCCACCTCTCATACATCTCTTAATTTCGTCTATTCCTTCTCTTTCACACTCCCTATCTCTTCCCTAAGTTCAAGCTAACATTACTTCTTATCTTCTATAAACCTGTATGACTGAGATAATTGGTTAATGTAAGGTTTTTGGATGGGTGGAGGCAGAGAAAGAGAGGAGCAGAGGGTAAAGGGCAAGCAACGAGGCTTTATTGGGGGGAAGGGGAAAGAGAGCGCTCCCGGACGAGGTTCACTGGTCCCCAGAGAGTGGACCAGAGAAGTCGCATGCCTGGAGGTGTTGAGCGGGCTTACAAAGGTTTTGGAGTTGGGGGATGGGGGTTTTCCTTCTGCGTGAAGTTTCAGCACGCAAAGTAGAGAGTTCTTTGTTACAGCCTTTCGGGTGGAACTCATGGGCTTCTTTTTCTTTAGGGAGGGGAGGGGTGCCCACCACCAGCCTTACAGTTAACTTTTTCCCCTGGAGTTCATTTCCAGTCACTCCAATCTATTACCCATACTGCAACTGGAATGACCTTTTCAAAATGGAAGACTAATTACATATCCCCAATGCTTAAGAAACTTTGATGGATTTCCTTTGTATTATATTCAGACTAAACAGCAAAAGTCTTAATATGCCTATAAGACACTCCATAGTCGTACTTTCTGCTGTCTTTCCAGGTTCATCTTTAATTTAATCTCCTCTATCTTCTTTACCCACTTTCCGTTCCACTACACTCAAGACACTCATATGTTTTGGCCTTGTCTCATTTTCTTGAATGCTCCATACTTTTTTATATGACATGGCCTTTACTTCGGTTCAGAATGTCCCCACGCCAATACTCCCAGACATAGTCTACCCCCAGTTAACAAATTGGCACAAGCCTCAGCAAGGTCATCCTTGACTCACTGATTCTAGATACTCTTAAAACATCATATACTTTTCATGATGGATCAAATGTAATTTTATTTGTTTCATCATTTTATCAATGTGTATTTTCTCTACTAGATTGTAATGTCCATTAGAGTAACTATAATGTCTTTTATTCACATCTATTCCCCAGATCCTGCCTGACACATGGATTAATAAATGATAAAGCTAATTGAACAAAAATTTATTGAGTGTTGATTGTGTGCAGATACCACAGTGGTGATACAAAAATATGTTGGAGATAGCCCTTACCCTCAAAGAACTTACCTTTCAGTTTAGGAGATAAACATAAATATAAATGAAAGTAAACACCACAGTAAATAATTAACATCAAATGCTATGACTTGAGAAGTCACATCATAATTTTAAAATAACTTCTAAATACAACAAGTAAGACACTTATAGTTGGAAAGAGCAGTGTAATGATGATTTATAAATGAAAACAGTGGGAGATGGACCTTGAAAAATGGGAAGGCATTGGAAAATCAAAACTGAAAAGGCTGAATTTTCTGGGGAGAAGAAAGCTATGAACAGCACTCCAGAGGCAGGCAAGTCTTGGGGATCAAGATCAGTGGGAATGCTCTCACAGCAGCCTTGGCAGAGCTCCAGTGTTCTGTGGAAATGAGCAGAGACTGCAGTCCCAGAATTTGATAAAAGCCACACCATGGAATGATAAGAATTTTAATAGCTGGAAATTCTGAAACAAAGCCTTATTATTTTATTTCTGCAAGGTAATAGAAGTACTATTGCTGTGTAACTGGAATGTGGGAAGAAAAGGTGTGAAAATCCAATGGGCTGGTTAAAGTTGTAGCCTTATTGGACAGTTTCCTAAATCTCAATAAGATCTTTGGCATTCTCAGAACAGAAAGCAGGATATGTGCTCTTCTCCTCAGTAATAAGAGTTGTTCTATGTCTTCAAAATTCTGTTTTTCGTGCTTAAATATATCCACAAAACTTCCTTTTAAAGAAAAATGAACAAAGATGGTTTGCCAACAATCTTTGGAAATTGGTCACTTATTCTGAAAGCTACATCTTTTAAAAGAACAGAGTAGCAGTACTTGGCAGTATCAAATGCAAACATATTATTTTATCTGTCAAATCATCATTTTGCAGCTGAAGAGTTAAAAAATTCACAACCCCTTTCATGGAATTTTCTACGTAGACATACTAATGTAAATATTAGTGTGACACTGATTTATAACATTTCTGTGGATGTATATCAATAAAAAAATATAAACTGTGCCACCAGTCTCCAAATCACAATGACATTTAGTGTGGAAATGATTCAAAAATAGGCTTCTATTTAATTTGATTTTTTATCAAATTAACACATCACATAATTTTAAGAGTCAAATATTTCCACAAGGCTTGTTTTGAAAAAAATCAGTTTCAATTCCTCCTGTACCCCACTCACCCTGCTTCCTGCTGCCAGAAGCTTCCCTTAGTTGCTTAATTTCAGATTTAAGCATTAACAATTGACTTCCAGCTATGGAACATGAGGATCTCGCTCTCTTTCAATCCCTTCCCTTCCCCTGGGTCCCACCACAGTCACACACAGTTTCCCTCCTTCCTCCTCTTAATGTAGGCATATCAAATATTGTTTAGATTCACATTCTGATTATTTTAACCATGCAAAAGTATTCTCCCTGAGTCATGTGATATATGGTGACATCTTCAGTGTCATTTTATTTCCTGCACAACTTTCTGCTTTTTCTAGAGTTCATAATTGACTTGTTTATAGCTTGCTTGATTTTCTTTATAAGAATCAGTAGTTCAAATTCAAGCACTCTGCCAATCATTTACTCTTTTTCAATACATTAAAACACATTAGATATTCTATCTATTTGATCTTTTTGCAGTAATCACTCATGGAGCCTTCTGGGTCATTTCGGTCTAAATATAGAGAACAACTGTCATCGCAGGATCTCTTCTCTCATAATCTTGGGGGATTTTCTTTACTTATCTCTTCAGTTGAATCCAGTGTTCACTAGAACTCTTGTCTTCCTCTTCCTTTTTTATTCTTTCATTTTTTTTGAAATACATATATTTTAGTAGCTTTCTAGGAAGCATGCTCTAGAGGTAAATATTTTTATTAACTGCTTGTCTTTATTTACTCTATTTATGTATATTTAGTACAGAATCCTTGTTGAGAATTTATTTCCCTCAAAATTTTGAAAACATTTATTTATCCATTATCTTTAAGATTCCATTGATGTGGTTGAAAAGTCCAATGTCGTTCTTATTTTTTGGTCATTTTAATGAAATCTTGTTTCTTGAAAATTGTTAAGTGTTCTCTTTTTCTCCAACGTTCCAAAGTTTCGTGATGATTATCATAGTGCAGATCTTATTTTACTCATTCTGCTTGGTACACAGCAGAATGTCTCAATCTTAACGCTTGCCCTGGTGCTTGAGAACAGTCTTTATTTCTTTGACGATTACCTCCCTGCTTTCTCTTTCTGAACTGACCCTTTAATTGTTTTAACTTTCCTTTCTTACATCCATCTCCTTTACAGTTTACTTTTTTGAGGGGAGATTTCCTTAGCTTTATCTTCCAAACCATTCTTTCTAAGTTTCCACTATCACATTTTTAATATCCAAGGGGTACTTTTTGTTCTCTAAACCTTATACTGTAACAGCACTGTGTCCTGATTTCATCAAGTCAGTATCTTCTCATATATCTCTATTTCTGGTTTTTTTTCAAATCTTTCTTTCTTGCACAGCCTCAATTTCCTCAGAGGATTTTTCCTCTCTTTGTATGATTTTGCCTTCAACTTTAACAGTAAAGGATTTCCTTCATTGCCTAGCATCTCGCTGCCTACTCATAATGAAACATGAGCACTTAGCAGCTTATTGGAATCTCTAAATCGCTGGTAGCAATTCTCCGTCATTGAGTTTATTATAGGCTGGTCTGGCTGGGCAGTAAGGATGGAGAACCGCAATGCCAGTATCCTTAGCTCTTTTTCTCTTGGAATGGTCAGATTCCATGGAGAAGGTTCTTCCAGTCTTTCAACTGGAAGGTAAGAGTCTGGCTGTCAGTATTCTGGGAGACAAGTGGTAAGAATATTTGAAAAAAAAAAAAAAACTCACTTTTGAAAATGTAATATTCCATTTAATATCTTTATTTTCAATACAGTATTCTCACTCCCAACTACACCTCTTGCCCACTGTCCCTCCATTATAATTTCTCCAGAGAAGAAATTTCCAGTCCTCTGCCAGCTACACACAATGATAGAATGGATAAGGGTGACCATGTACTTCATATACGGGCTTTCAACCAATTATCCTTTTTAAACACTAGTCTCAAACTCTCTTCCAGAAGTACCTGTAGTAGCCAGTTTTTGTGCCTTTTATGAATTCTGTGGTATAGCTTTTACTTATTAGAATTTGTCACTGTTGATTTATGATGTGACTTTCTGAAGTCTGCAAAGTGAATTACCATTCACCTGTTTGCTTTCTAGCTTCTAAACCTGAGGATTGTATATTTTCTCTTCTTTTTACTTTTGTGTGTATGTATCTTTTAAGAACTCCTTTTACTACCATATGAATAGGATATCAAGGGAGTAGATGTAAATATGTGTGTCCAATCTGCCATCTCTAGACCTCTTCATTAGCTCTTTACTCATCTGTATTAACGAGAGTATTGGTGAAGATTTTCAGTGCTCTTTGAGGGTTATATGAGATGATATCAGTAGAAGCACCGAGCAATAGGTCTGACACATTATTAATATTATAGCCACTCAATAAATATTTTCTGTCCCTTCCTTTTGAAGTAGCAACTATGATCATCTCTCCCATGTTACTCTTACATCCAGGCTGTCCCATCCTTTCCCACTCTGCCGATAGAGATGCTGAGACTCAGAGGGGCTCGAATCAGTTATCTAACAGCATAGAAACCATTAATGTCAGAGGTACTTTAATCTTTTCCTTTCTTGCCTTTTTGAACACATGTGTCATTCTCTTTCAGTCTACACCCTTATATGTAAGGATGCTAGTTTTCCTTTTGCAAAATTTGGCTAATCATGTTCTCTAATAGGTGAGTAAACTATGGTTACAAAAGATGTTACACAAATGGGCCAAAAGTGCTTAATTTAAAAGAAAACATAACTGATCATTCATGGCAGCAACTAACTAAATCAAACAGGCAACGATGTCCATAGCTGGCCATGGATTTGCAGCAGTTGCCCTAAATGAAACTCAGAATTTGCACACTTCTCCAAAAACTAAGTAGGAATATAACTATTTCTAAGAGGATCACATTCCACGAGACAAAGTGCTCCATTTTTCTCCTACACTGTGGTCAGCATTGCTGGTGTGAGACAGACTGGGTAAGCTTCACAGAATAGATCCCTGGGTCCCCTCCTCAGAGATTCTAATTCCACAAATCCTGCTACAGCCCAGGAACCTAGATTTTCATTTTAAATGTGCTCAGGTGACTTGAGGTGTAGCCAGGTTTAGAAGCCACTCTAGTAATGCATATGCCATCTAGACAGAGCAGAAATACAGGGCTATTTTCTTAATGGATTAGTGAAATATCCCAAGAAAAGTTTTTAGAAGTTTCTGTCATAACTTTCCGTTTCAGTGGCTCCAGATCATTTGAGTGAATTTTCTACTTGACTTTACAATTCCGATCACATCCTCTCACCCTGGATGACTGAGCAGAAGAGGGAGCTGAAGCGGCAAGGCAGGCACTCAGGGCCTTTGAGATTTACCATATTCCACAGCAGCTTTTCCGGCAGAGACAAGCACCATGTGCTCTCAACACACTGATGGATGAGATAGCAGCGTCGCTGCTGCCACCTAGAAATTAAATATAGCGTGCTGACTGCTGAAGGCAGTCCTTGGATGGAGCACGTTGGTATTTCACGAAAAGTACCCTTATCTAGAGATTGCATCTCACCGATCTTTTACATACTTTATTGTTGTACAAATCACATTTAATCAGGTGTTCATGAGGAAACAAAGAAATTGATGACCTCTTCCCTTGCAAAAGTAAGGAATTTTACCTGAACAAGAGAGTAGAGATGTCTGGATCATTATACTAACACTTTTTTTCTTATGAATTGAAGTTTTTTATAAGTTCTTGTGAATTTAGCACAAGGTCCATATGGTATATTTACAGATGTTAAGCTCTAAATGAATGCTTCAAATAGAATCACAGAATTTTATTGCCAAAAAGAAGTAAGGATTATGCTATCTACCATAAAATCCTCACTTTATTGGCAAATAAACTGAGGCTTAGAAAACCTAAGTGTTTTATCTATGGTCGTATATCTAGTGGGTGACATCAGAACCAGATCTTCTAAAGTCTGGAGGAATTTTACTTCCACCATGCCACTTTTCCCAAACTGTGTTCTCAAAAACTGCTACAGGTGTCCCAAAAGATGTTACTAAGTGTTTGATGAGGAGAGATGGATATAAAGGTTTGAGTGTATGTGTGTGTGTGTGTGTGTGTGTGTGTGTGTGTATGCATATGTATGTGCACTATATATATATACATAGTAGAAACTCCCCCTCTCTCTCTCTCTCTCTCTCTCTCTCTATATATATATATATATATATATATGTATATACACACACATATATATATTGAGTTTCCACAAGGGGTAAGTGTGCATCTTTCCCAAGTGTTTGATCATGTACAATTCTAGTCATCTTCACAGGAGCGATAGGACACTTTGGGAAATCACCTCTATCCTTTGAGGCTGAATTCTGTCTGCATTTCTGTGTAATTGTCCTCATGGAGAATATGGTGTTAAATCATGTTAACTTGGTGCAGATTTTTTCTTGTTACCGTTTGGACAGTAATATCCAAACTTCACCAGTGAATAGACAAGATACTGTACTGGAGTTCAAAAGTATTATAACTCTCTGCCCTGAAAAGTTGTAGTGAGACTGAATAATATTGCAGTTTCAACATCTGTGCTGTGTTTTCTGTTGCAAATCTGCAGGGGCTGCTGCATTTCTGTGTGAGAACAGGAAGGATACAGTTACATTATTGAACCATTTTGGAAATGCTTGGCCTTGATCTATACAGAATATTTCTCCACTTGCTTTAACTGTGCTATTATTACTCCCATTTCTCCTATTTCTATTTTTCCTTTACTGTCCCTTGAGCTCCTCAGATAAAAGGATTATCAGAAGTACAAAGTGTTGTATTATTACTACAAGCATAAGACCTTATCTCTTTAGTTCATCAGTGAAACTTTGGTCCATTGACTAAGAATCGTCTAAACTTTTTGAAGTATGCTACCTACGTATTTCTGAGAACTTATAACAATTTTGAAGGACATGTATAGAATTGTGTTATCTCTTTTAAATGCTCAAATGCTGGTTTCTAGAGTTATATGTTTAGTTCCTCTAGAGAAACTAGCTTTTCTCCTTTTGGCCTGAGATGGATAGGAAGAGTTCTGTCCATGAGTCTTCTTCCTTAACAGTAGCTGACAGATGGGAAAAGTTACTTATTTCAAACCTATTGACAATTTTAGTCAGCACTGCCATCAAACCAGATCATTAACAAGGAGAGTTGGAGAGAAAGATCCATATTTGCTAACTTTGCTTCTTCTCATATTTTATTGTCAAGAATAGACCTTTCAGAGCCCTTGAATGGATGAAAATTATCTGAGAAGGGTTGATCTATCATGTCCACATAACTCTAAAGAAAATCCAGACATTGGGATCACTGGGCATGTGCAGTAATCCTTTTCTCAGCCTGCAAGCTCTCAAATGCAAAACTTGACTTCATCCTATATTTATATTCCACACCCAAGTACCACTAAAATTCCAATCTCCCAGGTGAGAAGCTTTACGAATAAGTTGTTCCTCCTTTTCCTTCATCACCATCAGTCCCTGGTCTCTGATCACTGCCACATTTCCTTCAATATTTCTCTCTTACTCACTTTTCTCCTCTATATCTCTAGGCACTAGCATAGTTTACTATCTTATGCCTGAGTTATTGCATATTCCCCTATCCAATCTTTCTTTTTAAACTTAAGTTTATTTTGTCTTCCAACCCAGGGTCGTAAATTCCTTAAGGGCAGTCACAATCTTATGCTTCTTTTGTATATACAAACACAGTAACTGGAGCTCAAAAATACCCGTTGAATTTGATTCGTTAAAGGCCAGAGACAGTGGAAAGTTCAAATGAAGCACTAGAGGAGATATCCTGACCCTTTGAATCCAATTACAGAAATTCTGGATTTCACATTCTATGAGGAATTCAGAAACACTGATCTCTGGCATGCGATGGACAAAAGTGGGGCAATGAGGTGGAAGTTAGGGCCCTTCGGGTTAGGTAAGTTAAGGTAGTAGGAAAAGAATAAATGATTTACAATAATCGTGTTATATTTTTTCTCTGCAGCTCAAGGCTATTCTACCACCTTGAAAATTTATCTTATGTCCACATTTCATTAGAAGGGAACTTTCATATATATATAAAAAAAAAAGAAAGGTAAGAAATTATAGTTGAAATAACTATAATTTCTTACCCTTCTTCTCTAGGAGACCAGAGAGCAGATTCTCATGATCTCACGGGAGCTCTCATGAGCAGTCCCATCTCACAGTGGTCAGGGTGGTCAGGAAACAGAACAATGTCTTGCCCCTGTACTTTTTGCCTGATGTAGGAAGTGGGATCAAGTGACCCCACTTGGAGAAGATAATAGAAGATGGCACATGTAAGCACAGAGATAACATTTCAAATAAAATTTAACATCATGCTATAACATCATGCTCTAACAAAAGCCAGAGGCAAGAGACCCAGACCTTGTGCCTAGCTCTTTCGCCAGTGCGATTTGTGAGCTCAGGTCATTTCTTCTCTAGGATCTTCCTTGGCTTCTCGGCTATGCAATAGGTAGTGCTAATGACATTTACCTGAGAGGGATGCTGTGAGGTAGAATGAAAGACACATTTTCACCATGTAATGAACTCTTTATTGATAGACCACTAAGCAGACAAAATAGCCTGCAATACACGTAAAGAAATTGCATGCCCCAAAATGTGGAGAGGAGAATGTTCCCAGGTATGCTGTGGCCATGGAAGTACCTGGCGGTCCAGGACTTCCAGTTCAGCATGGGAACCACAGTTCTATGCCCCAGTGACCCAGAACCAGCTTAGATCTTCATTGCCTTTATTTTTGTCATCCAGCAACACGATGATCTTAGTATTTATTGAAAAAGAATTTGTAGGACTTGGCAAGCAAAATACCAATAAACAGAAGAATAGAAGAGTTAGGACATGAGACAAATGAAAAAGTAAGCACACATCAAATATACTAGCATGCAAGTGGATCCAGAGACTAGAAACGCATACGGCGTTTATAAATCACAGGTAATAAGCAGTGTACAGATACCAAAGGTATTGGTGGATGGGGAGCCTTAACACCTATGGTTTTTATTAGACAAAGGAAGATAAGATTTTATGCTCCTCTGCCTCCTACCCAAAGACTGTATGTGGTAGAGGAAGTCATTTTAAAGAAAGGCTCGAATTTCAAAGTTTTCCAATTGCTTTTTATGTTGATAAGGTTAGAGACTCAGGGTAGATGCTTTTTTGTACTTTCATTTTACTTCTTTTTTTAAGGAAACAATTCAAAAATCCTCTTTGGTTGTGAAAGATGAGGTTGGCATAGTCTGAAAGTTTATTATTTTTCTGCATAAAAGAGATGTTTTTGAGTTTTCTTCTGACAGCTCCAGAATCGAGAAGTTGAAGTGCCCCCCAGAGAAGCAGAGTGATAGAAGAAATGGTATCTTTAAAGGGGGAAGAACAAACTCCACAAAATGGAAGCAATAAAATGGAGGAACAGTATAATAAATATGTGTTGGTTTTACAGGCTCAACCTCCCATCTCCCTTTTGTCTGTTAATCTCTCTTTTAAGGCACGTGATCCTAAAGGAGTCCAGTAGGAAGATTCTCTTACCGTCTGCAGCCCTCCTATTGCACACTCACACACACTCCACACTAACACACACCATACTGACAAACAAGTGGCCTTGATATACATTCGTCATTACACTCAATTCCTGGTAACTAACTCATAATCAAGTGCCATCTGTCTCCCTCCCCAAATATTTTTGTTAATGGCTGCATGTTTTATTCAAACAAGATTGCAATCTAGGTTACCCATGATACCTTATTGTCCCACCACAGCTAGTAAGTGGTCTAAAGAGTGGTATCTGTTCACCAGTGAATATTCTCTTCCCCGCAGCATTTGTCTTCAATAGTTTTAGCATCCATTGATGGTCCTTGGTGCATGCATTTTTTAAACTAGCTCTCCACTTTGCCTTTTAATTTAACATTTACTTTTTTCTCAGTTCTGTCCGAAAGACTGGATACAATAGATGTGTCTAATAAAGCATGCTGATTTTTCTTTAGAAAAACAGCTCTATCAGACTTTATAAGAGTCATAAAGAAGCTCTTCTTCTCACATACTTTTTTTTTACTTTGATCTTATCTATTCAAGAAAATACCTTGACACTCTGTTAGAAAGCATACTACTTTCCTGGGATACCAGAAAATTGAATTTCAGTTTTATTTGCCAATTGAAGAACCGGGATAGCATGCCTAAATTTCCTTTTAAAGATCTCTGAGAATCTGGACTATTTCTACATGAAGCTCTCGGTGAAGTCCATGGCAGTTCTGAGCACAGAGGGGAGTGTGATAAGAGATTTGGGTCCGAAATCTTTCAGCACATGTGTGTCAATCAAAATCAAAACAAACATTCTTAATAATTTTAACATTTGGTTTAAAAAATCTTGAACAAATAACGTTATGTCTAACTTATCTAATAATTATTAGATCATGAACTATAAAAACTCCGATTCATTAATAATTATGCTCAAAGACTTATTCAATAAAATGATTTTAATAGAAATAATATTCCCCCCTGCATGTAACTTCTTTCTTCAGAAGCAATGCTTTATTTTGTCATTTTTAGCACCAGTGAAAAAGGTACAATTTTCAGGAAGAACACAATTCCTAATATGGCACATTGCATGAAGTCTGTTACAATATTTATTACCTCATGCATTACACATATATCCTTCCAATAGGTCTCTGAACCCACTCTCCCCCTAAATGAATCCAAATGAATCTTCTAAAGATACCAGTTTCTACATTTCATGCCATTATGGGAAAACATCCAATTAGCTTGTCAGCACTTATGGAAGTCAAACTTAAATTTGACATCTTGGGGTCTTAAAGTCTTTTGTATCTTTTGACCTTCTCTCTCCAGTCTCACTTTTCCTTATCCCCATGAAAATGTCCTGATTCTCACTTGGACAGACTATTTTGCCAGGCAGGTGGACGTAGAAGCTAATCAAGTTTAAACTTCATGACTTCTTGTTTATACAGGCCCCTAAAGAGGCCTCTCCTAATTTTGTTTTTATAATTTTATTTTCCTTTACCTAAAGAGATGTTCACAAAATACTCAAACTTCTCCTGACCATATGTCAAACACATTAATTCATTCTTTTGTCTTAAAATAGTACCCTAGCTTTTTTAGTTTCCCTCTTCCTTCTTCTTTTCATTCTGAACATTCAAATAGATTCTTTTTTGTTTGCTTGTTTTCTTTTGTTTTTGTTTTTGTTTTTGAGACAGAGTCTCATTTGGTGGATTAGAGTGTGGTGGTATCATCATAGCTCACTGCAACCTCAAATTCCTGGACTCAAGCAATCATCCTGCCTCAGCCTCCTGAGCAGCTGGGACTACAGATGCATGCCACCATGCCAGGCTAATTTTTAAATTTTTTTAGAGATAGGATTTTGCTGTGTTACCCAGGCTAGTATCAAACTCCTGGCCTCAAGCTATCCTCTTGCCTCAGCTTTCCAAAGGGTTGAGATTACAGTTGTGATCCACTGCACCCAGCCTAAATTGCTTCTTAAAAGCTCAAATCAACTCTGGTGTCCTCCATGAAACATCTCACAGCTACTAGGACTTTTTGGCACTATTACATGCCCTTATTTAAAAAATATTTTTCCATTTTCTCTTATGTTTTAAAATAATATGTTATATTGTTTTTCTGGTGTGTGTGCCCCTGTAAGTCCTCTGAAATATAATGGGAACATGGAGAATATGCATACTTACATATTTATATACATAGATTAATACATTTATGATAATTCTCCATTCTAGGAATGTTTGACTATGCCATGCACTTTAATATTTTGTTGTATATTGACTTTTTTTCTCTCAGGATAAACATCTCTAGATATTTTATTTTAACCTAGGTAGTTAATAACCATTTGCATTATTGAAATAATCATGTGAATAAAACAAAACAAAAAAAAAACCTCATTTGGGATGAGAATTCCCAAACTTGGTACTTAACTCACATTGCATTTCATGTGCCCTGAACTTTCACTTACTCCCAAAATATTTAGGAAGTGCTGTGTGCTAGGCACTGCACTAGGCATACTCCAATAGTAGCTACAAATAATGAACACACAAATCAGCACACAAATTCAGTGCTGTGAAGGAGGCATCTCACTTCTTTACTGAGGGAGCCCTGGGCCATGTCTAGTGATCAGACAGGGAGAGACGGAGTCCATATAATGAGATTACACCGAGAATATCATGTAGTCTGTGTTTTCTACATTTTTTGTAATTTGAATCCCACCCAAATGATATTTCTCTTCTGAAATAGTTTAGAAACATCTCCCTCCCCTACTTTTTCATCTTTAAGAAACAGATTACTAAAAGAAGACTGCTGCAGAGAAAAGGCAGCCACTGAGCTTCAAATCAGAGACAAGAAAAGCTGTTTTATTCTAATGTTAACAAGTGTCATGAAGAAAAGAGAAGAAGTACATTGATTGATTTTGAAATTGTGTGTGTTTGCTTGGTTTGATTTTTGTTTTTGCCGGAGAATGGCCATTTAAAATTTGGTAGTATTTGCTTTCTGATAGCAAAGACATCAATTCTTCACCTTTACAGCAAAACTTTTTTGTGTTATAGAAATCAAGCGGGTCATGTAAGTTCCACAAAGTAAGGCATGGTTCTTGAAGTAAACTGCAATGGCACTAAAATCAACTCCATACTCACGTAAGACAATTCTCTCTTTCTCTCCCTCTCTCTCTCTCCCTTTCTGTGTGTGCGTGTGTGTGTGTGTGTGTGTGTGTGTGTGTGTGTGTCTACATATATATACATCCTATTGGTTATGTTTCTCTGGAGAACCCTGACTAATGTATACTACCACAAAATTATGATAGTTGTTAAACCTGTTGCTAGATTTTTACTGGTTTAGGAAGCACATATATCATAGCTCTAAATTTCAAAATATACGTATACTTTGACATGGTATTACAATACGATTAGTTCTTTTCATAATAATATTATTTTATTTTATATATTTATTATTATTATTATTATTATTCTGAGAAGCAGCCATAGACCATATCAGATTAACAAAGATGTCCATGTCAAAACAATGGCTAATAATCCCTCATTTAACAGCACCAGAGAATTTGAAAGGTCTAGATCCCCAAAAGAAGGAGGGAACAAGAGAGTGAAACTAATACGTCAAATTAATTTTCTCTCTGCTGTATTCAATTTTTAAACTGCTCAGGAAAGAATATAAGAAACCAAGGATAAATCACCAGAAAAGCTGAGCAGATCTTTTGAGTCTCTCATGACCCTAGGAAAACAAAACTTACTATCCAAGAGGAAGGGCTCCAACTGGAAACACTGGAGGGAACACCTTAGGAAAGGCAAGGAAGCAGAGGTGAACAACTTTACAGAGAGCCAGACCCAACTCCCTGTCAGTCACGCTCTGATTGGGTTGTGGTGATTTGCCCTTATTCTAGCTGGCTGCCAGGGAATGGAGAGAATAGTCTCTGGAATAGATAGATAGATAACTTTTCATGCAAGATTTCTGCCATTTAGTTAAAAATGAGCAAGCTCCCATATGCAGGACCAAGGGGTGGGGGGACAAATAATAGAAAGAAACTCACAGGTGATATGGAATTTGAGATAATAGATATAAGATTTAGAAAAACTGTAACTAATATATTCAAGAACATAGATGATCAGATGAAGCATTTCAACATAGAAATTCTAGAACTGAAAAATATAATGTCTTAAAATGAGAACTCAATAGATGGGTTTAATAGCATATTGGACATAGAGGACAAGATCATTGAAATGGAAGGTGTATCAATAGCAAAAAGCAAGACTGACACACAGAGGAAAAAAGGTTTAAAATACAGAAAAGAGTTTTCGAGATATATGAGAACTCATGAAAAACTCTAATGTATAATTAGGATAGTAGAAAGAAGAAGACAAAATGAGATGGAAGTAATATTTTAAAAATAATGACTAAGTGTTATTCAAAATTAAAGAAAAACATCAAGACACAGAAGGCTTATAATTCTAAGTAGGATAAACACAGATAAAACTACAACCTAGGGATATTAAAGTAAAACAATTAAAAACCAAAGCAAGGAAAAAATATTTAAAATAACAATTAAAAACATATTCTTCAAAAAAGCAATGAAAATACTGACAGCTAACTTTCCAACGAAATGATGGAAATAAGAAAACAATAGAAAAATACCTTTAAAGTGCTAAAAGAAAATAATTCCAGTACAAAATTTTGTAGTTAATGAAAGTATCTTTCAAAGGCTAAGAGAAAATAAATATCTTCAGACAAGAAAGAAAAATACTGAGGGGATTTTTCTTTGCAAACCCACAGTAATTCTTCAAAGAGAAGAAAATGACATTATAAAAAACCATGCAAAGAAAAAGAGGAAAAAGAAACAATCAAATGGTAAATATCTGAGAGACAGATGCATATTTCAACATAATATCTGAGATATATATATTTCAAAGAATATAGACTGCACAAAATAATAATGCTCTGTTGGGTTTAATTGTGTTTAGAATTAAAAGCATGACAATAATAACACAATAACAGGGAACAGACAAATAGAGTTAAAGTATTTGAAGGTTTTAGCATTGTCTGGGAAAACCTATAAGTATATTTATATTAGGTTCCGTTAAACCTAGAGCTATAATCTTTAGGTTAACAATCTACAAAAATCAACTTACAATGGATAACAGACTTAAATCTAAGGCATGAAACCGTAAGAATTCTAGAAGAAAACATTGGAAAAACTCTTATAGACATCGGCCTAGGCAAAGAATTTATAAAGAAGATCCCAAAGGCAATCACAGCAACACCGAAAATAAATAAATGGGACCTGATCAAATTAAAAAGCTTCTGCACAGCCAAGGAAACTATCATCAGAGCAAATAGACAACCTACAGAATGGGAGAAAATATTTGCATGCTACACACCTGATAAAGGGCTGATGTTTTACATATACACACACACACACACACACACACGCACATATATATAAATATATACAAATAAATATATATACATGTATATAAAACATATGTATATATACACATATACATACATACATACACACGCAGCTATATATATACACATGGTTCCATATAGAACAGATGAGACAAAAAAAACAAATGGACAATAAGTAGTTTAAATTCAATTATATCAACAACTACATTAGTGGTCTAAAATTACAAATAAAAGACATAGATAGTAAGATAAGATTGAAATCAAAGGCAAAAACAGTTATATACTCCTTACAAAGACACAACTCAGAAAGTTTAAAAGTAAAAGAATAGGAAAGAATATATCATGCAACCACTAACAAATGTAATCTGGTGCCATTATATTAGTATCTGTCAAAATTATACTTCGAAGCAAAAAGAATCATTAGAGTTAAGGAGGGATATTTCATACTGATAAAAATGTTCATCTGTCAGGAAAACAGAAGAAAAATTTGCACACACTTAATAACACAGGTATGAAATACCCTAATAATTTTCTAACATAAAAGGAGAAATAGAAAAGTCCAAATAATACTGGGAAATTTTAGCACACTTCACTTGAGCACTGTTGAAAAAAATTAAAGAAGATTTAAAAAATACAAAGATGCATTGTGTTCATGAATTGGAAGGCCAAATATTTAAATGAGAAGTCAATTTTCTAGAGTTGATCAATGGATGCTTTGCAATTTCAATAAAGATCTTAACAGATTTTTAAAAATGTGTATATGTGTGTGTTAGTGATGGGGTGAAGGGAGGTATTGATAAACTGATTTTAAAGTTTACATGGAAATAAAAGGGGTAAAAAAGAGCAAAGAAAAGCTTAAAGAAGAGCAAAATTAGAGACAAGTTTAAAGAATGAACACACGTACCAGGTACCAAGATGTACTGGAAAACAGTAATAATTAAGAAACTGCGGGAGGAATAAACAATTGGGTTTATGGATAAGAAGAAAATCCAGAAAGACACATGCAAAAACCTGTCACTTAATTTTTTACAAATGTGATAATGGGCCAGGCGCAGTGTCTCACACCTGTAATCCTAGCACTCAGGGAGGCGGAGGCGGGAGGATTGCTTGAGGTCAGGAGTTCAAGACCAGCCTGAGCAAGAGTGAGATCCTATCTCTACTAAAAATAGAAAGAAATTAGCTGGACAACTAAAAATATATAGAAAAAATTAGCTGGGCATGGTGGCACATGCCTGTAGTCCCAGCTACTTGGGAGGCTGAAGCAGAAGGATTGCTTAAGCCCAAGAGTTTAAGGTTGCTGTGAGCTAGGCTGATGCCACAGCACTCTAGCCAGGGCAACACAGTGGGACACTGTCTCAAAAAAAAAAAAAAAAAAAAAATGTGATAATGCAGTGCAGTTGAGACTTAATAATCTTTCCAATAAATAGTACTGGATCAGTTAGACCTATGTATGAGAACAAATGACTCAACCCACACTTCATACCATAAAAAAAAAAAAGCCAATTCCATATGGATTGTGAACTATAAATTAAAGGGAAAACAAGAAAACTTCTGGAAGAAAACATGATGGATTTCTTCTTCATCTTGAGGTAGGCTATGACATAAAAGCACTAACCCTAAGGGAGGAGAAAGGTGTTTAATTTGATTCTATTTAAATTAAGAACTTACTCTTTAATCAAACAATACCATGAAGAAAATGAAAAGCACCCACAAAGTATAAGGTGGTATCTACAACACGTTTAACAAAGTACCGTATGTAGCAATCCCCCAAGAAAAAAATCCTTTAAATCAATATGAAAAATGCAGATATCTCAGTAGACTGTTGGGCAAAAGTCTTGAACTTTACCAGAGAATCTTCATGTAGCCAAGAAAAGTATAAAAGGGTACTCAACAACAGTAGTCTTAAAATATGCAAATTAATAGCACAATGAGATACAAACACCCACCAGAAAGGCTTATATTAAAAAAAAGACAAGTAATACCAAGTATTAACAGATACAGAATAACTAAACCCTCATATATATTGCAATTGGGAGTATATATTGATACAATTATTTTGGAAAATTGTTTGGCAGTATACCCCATGACTCAACAATTTCTCTCCTGGGTATATATATGTACATAGCAGAAATATTTCACCAAAAATCAGGCACAAGAATGGTCATGCATTAATAGTCATAATAAACAGTAAAAGTATAATGGATAAATAAACCAGACAGCAACAAGAAATGCACAGATATGCAACATGAATGAATCTCACAGTAATAATGTTGAGTTAAAGAAGCCAGTCACAAAAGAGTACCTACAGTGTGATTCCATTTATATAAATTTCTCAAGGAGGCAGAATTAATATACAGTGCTTGAAATCAGGATAAGGGTTGCATTAGGGCATGGGGATAGTAGCTGTGTCTTAGTGTTAGGGGAGGAGCATGATAAGGGTGGTTGTTAACATGGGTATATTTATTTTGTGAAAATTCATTAAGCAGTACAATTATTTTTCTTCCATTTGTCTATATGTGTGTTATATTCCAAAGTTCATACACATACACACAAATCTTGAACAGTCTACACAGAGTAAGTACTCAAAAAATATTGGCCATTATTGTTGCAGGGGAATATCTGAGGCACTAACTCCCTGCTCTCGAGATTGTAAAAATCAACTATGATGACTTGAGCCAGAGATGGCTGCAAGAAGACATGAGAGGAAACATGCACATTCCCAATAGAAAAATATTAGTCATGAGTAATGGACTAGAAATAGAAAGTTGGTCTGGGCTGCACATTTACATATTCTTCATCTCTTTTCAGGGGCCACAAATCCTCACCAGAAGGATGTGATTGAACAAAA
The DNA here is from genome assembly GCA_004363605.1 of Indri indri. Classification (NCBI taxonomy): domain Eukaryota; kingdom Metazoa; phylum Chordata; class Mammalia; order Primates; family Indriidae; genus Indri; species Indri indri. Next base: position 1,699 of record RJWJ010020496.1, on the reverse strand, counting down.
ATTAGTAATGTACTGCAATTCCAAATATTTCTCCTTTCTTTATATGCTAAAGAGAGTTCTGACCTCTGCACCCATAGTTTGTTGCCCTCTTCCAAAGAGGATTCTGCTCTTGCCAGATGGTTCTCTGGGTTTTTGTAATGCAAAATCAGTACGAGGAGAGGGAGACAGAATTTGGAAAACGGCAGATTAAGGAGGGAGGAGGAGTAGATGGACATATCCAGATGGCATATGCGTCCTCTGTAAAGAGAACATAGAGATTCAAAGGAAGGATTTTTTTTTTCCTCAAGAAAATTAACATTAAAAAGGAGACAAACAAAAAAAAGAGGGTGAAAGAGAGACTGCACTAAACAAATTAGCTAATGCTTAATTCAGGAAAAGTTCTCCATGTTCACAGTTAAATAAACATCCAATGATGCCTCAGTTCAGAAGACTGAGACCTACCTGCTGAATAAATGTCATATAGTCATGAAAGTAGAAGGTATGCATCAAACGGTAACTTCCCAATAGAGAGAGACAGTGCTATAGACCTGAGATTTGTCCATATAATGTTTTCTTAACAGAGAGCACAATTGTATTAATAGACAGTTGTTGAAGCCGCTTCCCCGACAAGATTCCTATCAGTTGGGAAAACAATTTGAGCTTGAGGGTTAAAGCATGCTGCTTCGATGTTGGGGAAAGGAAATAGTGACAGGAAAAGAGGAGGTCCCTTTGCCTGCCCTGCCACTTTGGCTGGTGGAGTGGTGTCTCTGGATTTACTCTGGTTCATTCTGGATCCACCTGAGGCTCCTGATACAGCAGTTTCATTCTGGCTCCCTCTATCATTAAGTTCCAGTCTTCTAAATCCTTTATTGAGATGCGTGTTCAATCACTTGGCAAATAGCTATTTAGGCTGTGCCATATCCCCTATCCACTCCATTCAGCTCTGTACTCATTTTTCTGGAGCCATGGAAGGATGTGGGTAGTAGGGACGGGCAGAGATCATCTCCATCTTTTCCAAGACATATAACATCGTGTTATCTTCAAGTACTGTTGACCTTCCAGCTATTGATATCATTAGACCAAAATTAAACACAGTGTTGACATGCAAAAGTGCCCCCAAAAGCCTTGTGGGGTGGCTCACACTTGTAATCCTAGCACTGTGGGAGGTGGAGAGAGGAAGATTGCTTGCGCTCATGAGTTTGAGACCAGCCTGAGCAAGAGCTATTGGTCTCTACTAAAAATAGGAAAAAATTAGCCAGGTGTCATGGTGTGCTCCTGTACTCTCAGCTACTCAGGAGCTGAGGCAGGAGAATTGCTTGAGCCAGGAGTTTGAGGTTGCAGTGAGTACTCTACCTGGGGTGACAGAGTGAGATTCTGTCTCAAAAAAAGGTGCCCCAAATTTCAGAGAATGCATAACAGGCATAGATTTTTTTCTTCTCCATGATAACAAAAAGGGGGGACTGAAAAGGATGATGCACCTTCACATCTAGATTTCCAGAATGCTCTAGCAGGCAGTGCAATATATTTCATTCCACTGGAGGACACAGGGTGGGATTAAATGTTTTGCAACTCAACAAACACAGAGTTTAGGAATAGAATGTTTTGACTAATTACAACCACACTCTGTATTTGGGAATGAAACTTCCCTTTTTCTTAGGGGAGAATAAAGCAATCTTTTCCTCTCCCGGAAGAAAAAAAAAAACAGAGTCTAGCATTTTGC
>RJWJ010020495.1:0-28997 GCA_004363605.1 Indri indri | reverse complement strand
TGTTTTATTACCATTTTCAGTTTGATTTTTTTTTTCCTAGAATTTTGAATCAAACAATTGAAGAAACTCTATGGCACTACTACAAGAAACTACATTGTTTGAAGTCATTGATCTGGTTTACTCCCCTCCTTTTACAGGTACAAGCCAGAAAAGTCAAGCGACTTTTCCAAGGACACACCATGAGATTAACAGTTTGCTATTTTACTTGACTTCCTAAGCAGAAAGTTTTAGCTGACTACAACTATAAAAAACAAGACCACCAATAAATTAGCCTTAGGCACAAATGAGTAAACACAAACATAATTCATCATTTTGCCAGGTTCAATAAAAAGCATTTTGATGTGTTAATAGCCTTTAATAGTAAAAACATTAGCCGTCAATTAAACAAACAAGCCATTAAATGGGGAATAGAAGTGTCAATACAGGCATATCTATTAATTTTCTAATCGATGATGCTAATCATTGCTGGATATTAATCAGGGAGTGGACATTAGCCATACCATAGACGATCATGCCTCACTGAAAAAAAAAAAAAATCTAAAGAAGATTAAAAACAAAAACAGACAGCAATACAAAACACATATTCCCTCAATAAGTACCTGTTGATAAATTAAATTATTTGCTTGAGCATATATGGAAATCTTTGTAATATTCAATGGTTATATTTATGAAAAGCTGTATACTGGCATCATATTTCTGTTCTACAATAGTAAACAGAACTTACATGTAAAGCAAATTTAGTACTACAGGCAAAACAAAATCTAATTTGGCAACTACAATGGATGCAGAATTCCGTAATGAAGAGAAGTACAAATTTGAGATTAGCCCAAATGCAAGTTCCTAATCTCACTTTGTAATTTAGCAGTTCAATAACCTTATGCAAGTTATTTAATCTCTTTAAGCCTCAATTTTCTCATCTATAAAATAGGGAGTAAGAATCATACTTACTTCATAAATAACCTGCTACAAACACAGCTACTTCAAGAGCTCTCTGGTCATTCCCAAGAAAGAAAGGAGCATGATTTAGTTACGCACGTGTCTGGGTTCAAAGCCTGGCTTTAACTCTAGCAATTTACTATGACTCAGTTTCTCTATCTTTAAAATGGAAATTATGAGAGTATTTAATTCCATGAGTTCTGAAATGAGATAAATCAATATAAAAAGGATTTGGCATAGAGAGTAGCTTCTAGCAAATACTTGATAAATATTAGCTATTATTAGGCCTTGGCTCCTCTACTTATAAAATATGCAGTCTGAATTACGTGATTTTGAGGATTCTCTTCAGTTCTGAAAGTCTCTATTTCTATCTATTTTCACAGGAGAAAGTAATATTGGTTTTTTATGGGTTTTTTGTTTCTGAAGTTGATGAAGATGGGGCAAGAGAGTAGAAATGTGGAGTTTCTTTGCCTGTTCTTTTATCACTTCTTGCCTATTAATCTTCTGGTAACAAAAACATGGAAGGTGTACTGGCTTTTGCTCCAAATGATCATTCTAAAAAATATATCTTCCCTACGAGTCACCCAAAAGAGAAAACTGCATTAGATATGATGTTTACCATTTTAAAAAATATATTAGAAGCATAAGTATCTTTATCAACATGTTTAAGTTTCAGATTAACTGTGCGTGTAATTTTAGCATAATTTTTTTCTTACTCGAATTTACTGTTATGATTCATTGAACCTATTTTAAAAGTCCTTAACTGTGGAAACTGACATTTTGCTTCACCTAAACGAATACCTAACACCTACCTGGAACTCAGCTCCCCAAAATCTCAGCTGACAAAAAATGCAAAGAAATGGAGGCATTAGGCCAAAAAGGCTTCTGAGAAGCCAAAACTAATAAAGTTAATAAAATTAGCTCTAAGAAGAGTCCTTACTCAGAACCTTTCTATTCCTATATTCCTATTTAATTCATAGGCTATAACAATAACAACAAAATAATCTTAGTTGTTTGATGACAGAGCAATTAAGAGGTGAAAGGTGGTAGCATTACAACTAGGGAGAAAAATGAAAAATCTACCTTAAAAATAATACCTGTATTTGAATATATCATTTGAAAATGCTAACAAGGAGGAGTGTGATATTTAGGAGAACGGGTTTGGAATCACACAGGACACTGTTTCACCATTACCAGTAACAATTTTCCCCTCCGTAAAATGGGAAAATCCTTTCACTAAAGAGATGTTGTGAGAAAATAAAATGATATGTATAAAACATTTCACATAGTAAGGGCTCAAAAATGAGAGATGATAGTAATATTAGGCACTGTCATATGGGATCATTTAATCTGGGGATACTTAGTCCTCAACAGCTCCTGAGTAAACAATTATATTTTAACACAGAATAGTAAAATAACTGATTTTTACAATAATGACCTCAGTCACCAAGAAATTAAACTATATTTAATATACCCATTCCATGAGTATCGACAAACATTTATCAAATAAACTACTATTTTCTTGGCATGTGCTTAGTGCTCGTATGTGCCCATGATTAAGACAGAGTTGTGACCTGAAAGAACTTGTCCCCCTAGTGGGAGAGAGAGAAATGTGAACGAATGATTGCAGTAGAAAGTGTTAAGTGCTGTAGCAGAAAGTATCAGGTGCTGTGGAAGCAGAGGAAGGAGTAGCCAGCTTTGCCCCAGGCAATCAGGAAAGGCTTCAGAGAAGCAAGTAGGTTCTCGAAAGCTTTGTGAGATGGTAAGAACGGGCACCACTCAAAGTGACACAGACAAAGTGAAAATGTTGCGGCACGGGTGGAGAGGTGGGAGCAGAAGAGAGCAATGGGGGTGAGGCGGGATCACGGAAGGTCTGAGACAGCACATTCAGAATGACAACCGTGATGGCAGTGTGGAGGCTGGAAGAAAGAGACAGGCAGGAGGCGCAACCAGGTTGGAAAGCTAAGGAAATAGTTTAGGTAAGAGATGAAAAGAGCCTGAATTTAGGCCCTGACAGTGGGAACAGAGCAGGGAATGACAGAGTTTATAATTCATTTTAAACATATTTCAATCCAATGTGTTTATTTTTTAAATAAAAGGTTCTTAAAGAAATAAGTCCTTTGTGATCAAGAAAATGTGACTCTCCTGAAGGAACTATTTTTGGCGATTTTGAGTTCCTGAGATTTTAGTGTTACATAATTCATAGCATGATGATAAGGAGATATCGCAGACAAAGCCTGAAAAATATTTTAGGTATTTTGATAATGGGCCAATCTATTCTTTCGTATGGTAAGATTTATACTTAGCTCTGATTAATTGTAATAAAAAAGAATTCAGTAAAATGTAAAACATAAGCTAAACTCCAATCGGTAATGTTTGACAGCTTTGCCTAGGAAAACAAAAATTTTGTATGCAGCACTTAATTGCTTTAACTGGAGTATCCAAAAAGGTAAGATCTTGTCCTGTGTTTAATACCACTCTTTCTCTTATTGAACAATACTTGTTCAAATATTGAAGCAAGAATTCCATTTTACTGGAGTTGATATAAAATACATCACAAGGAAAATACCGGCCATAAAGTTAAGAAATATAAACTATAAATCTTATGGTTTTGTTTTAAATTCTTAAGGGAAGTGATGACTCTAGAACAGCAGCAATAGAACTACTAAAACTTGAATACCCTTCAAGTAAACATACTTAGGCACTTGTTAAAACAAACATTATTCCCACTGCTAAAAGTGAAGTTGGCAAGTCTCTCTTCTTAATAGCTTAAAAAACAATTTGAAAAGTAGCAGAATAGCAGCTTCCTTGCAAAGAGACAAATCATCATCATTAAAAGACCCTTTAAAAGCAAATACAGAATGGTCAGCCAGGCTGATCACCTTAATTTTTAATGAAGGGATATTTCCATATATATCAGTGTATGAAATAAATTTATGAAGGAAAATCTACTATCATTAAAAAGAAACTAATTTTAATTTTCACCTTCACTCTGATGATCTACAATCAGAGGAAGTAATATTTGAAAACAAAAAAAAAGGAACTATGAAAAAGCAGTACGTAGAAATCTGTAAGTGATAAAATGAGCAGGGGTGGCTATCATAAAATAGCCAAATGGCTTTTTCCACCTCCATCAAGGTCACTTTACTGATGATGGGCTCAATAAGATGATAATGCATTTAACCACTTTCCTTGCATCTGACTTCGACCTCACAAATCCAAATGGCCGTGTTTAACTACCCTGGCCTTTCAGCATTTCCCTGAACAAAGATAATTAAGGAGATGTACTGCCCCCTACTATCACAGGAATTGAAAGACAAATAAACTTTTAAGAGCACAGCCAGGTGTCTACTCCACTAATGTACAACTTTTAAGCAGGAGGTAAAATGAAATAATGTTTAAATAATTATAAAAGGTTAATGTTAAATTTGTTACATAAGGTAATTTTATTTAACTTAAAAGAAAAGTCATGAAAAAAGAGTTCCAGACTACATTTTACAGGTCTCTAGACAGCAAGTCCTCTCTGTCCCTGCTGGAAACAGTTTAAGACTAAGGAAAAAAACGTGCTGTGCACAAACTGACCTAAAAAAACTTCGTTAGAAGTCCACACATCATTTTAATTTTTAAAAAATGTTAGGTTCATATATATATAACAAGAAAAGACTAAATTGTTGTTCTATGTTCTCTAAAGGAGTGCGGGATGTTTTAAAGAGACACAAAACATTTTTGCCTTTTTTTCAGGCCATTTTCTCTGTTACGTTAGTTCTACATTAGTCGTTCTGGTATGCTTTATAATACATTATGCCTTCTTAATGTACGAAACATTTATGTCAAATACTATTTAATATTAAGGAAGGAGAATAATGAAACTTAAGAATGAAACTGTTTTTCTTTTAAATACTACAGTATGTGGTTTCTCAAATCTATCATTTAAATGTGATGTGCCTGCAAATATTTGTGTGTACTTCCCAATTATTATTATTCTTTTGTCAAATGAATTTACCATTACTAACATCTATGACATAAATTGTTTCTGGGATACCAAAGAGATAGTAGTTTTCAAACTGATACAGTAAAAATTAAGAGTGGATATTTCAAAACTTAAATAAATAGGATTTATAACTGAACAGCTAGATTTGTAACTAAAATCAATGTATAAACAATTTTAAAACAATTGGTTTCTTAAATATCAAAATACATATTCAAATCTGCTAAATATATGTATACATAAAATCAAATAACATCTACATACTGTATTGTTATTCTTTATAGGGAAAACCAAACTTTGACACGTCAGAAGACAACGCATTCCAAATACCTGACATGAGAACTCAGTTCCAGTTAAAAGGCCTTCGAAATAAACTGGAATTATAAAAACTTTTTATTTTAGACAAAACTCCAATAACAGTCATACAGATTTTATTTATTTTATATTATCTATTTCTAGAGAACTCTGTAATGCCAAACAAACTGATAAATATAAACGTAATAAATTTCTAATGTAAAATATCTCTTTTAGAAGGAAGAAATAAGTGTTATTTTGGCTTTAAAATAGTCAATGTTTAAGGATATGGAAAACTTCACATATGATTATAGCCAAAATAGCATTTATGATTGATAAAACCTAGATGTATATGCTACAGACTTGTCCAGATCACAGTGATATAGCAAAAATCTCACTGATACTACTAATGTGAACCTTTGGGAACCCTCTTGCTCCTCTCTCCTATACCTCTCACAGCCCTTACCTTTCCATTCCTTTCTCTCTACCAGGAAGTTCTGTAGCTTTTATTTATGATTGCTGTAGTAGAAGTTAAGAACCAGGTCACTGGAAGATCTAACTCATTAGCCACAACTATTTAGCAGTTCTGGTCTAACCCAGAGGGGTATAATTTACAGGTAGGTCAAAAACAAACCAACAAAAAAAAAACTACAGCCCTTAATTTATTTACTTTCTTACTTCAACATATTGCTCCTTTATGGTACCATTTTCACAATGTCCAAATATCCTTAAGGAAGAATATCCTATTTCTCAAATGTTAGGTGCTAAAGCACTCGTATCTATGATAAAACAATTACAGCCATCTTTTAATTTAAACTACATATGTCTGTATATATGGCATGTATACATATACATTGGCACACAGTAAGAAATCCATAGTAAAGCAGTAATATATCAGTGTACAATTTAATCTTTTTTAAATGAGGAAAAGTTAGTATAAAAATGACTCATTTAGATAAAAATTTAAAACAAACATACTGCCCTATTTAGCATTTACATCTGGATTTCTAGAAAGGTGGTTTGTTAAAAATCTTTATTCACAATTGTTTGAAGTAAAGCCTGAGAAACAAAATAAATTATAAACATAAAGAACTGATGTTCCAAAGCCCAATCTCTTAATTGCTGATCAGAGCTGCAAATAGATCTTTTTTCTCCACTAATTGAATGAGTCTTGTTAAATCTTTTGAAATGCACTTTAGAAAATGCAAGAATACAGCTTAGAACAGGTTCTTTAATTTGGGTCATTTTCTGTTACTTGCAGTAGTGACGGGTGCTTAGCAACGCTGTTCTGGTGGGCCTTTTAAGGAAATGAATACCTGGAATACAGCATTTTAATCTGTTTTATAGCATTAATTATCAGGATCACTGTATTTAGACAGTGCCTCCTTTGCCACTTTCCTACGTTATGAAAGAAAGCAGTCCCGTGATAAATGGAACGTATTATTCCAGATGACGGAAGATCCTGTGCACCCCCTTCCCAAGTAAAAAAATTTAAGGACATAAAAACTAACAGTAAATAGAAGCCACAAAAAGGGTTAGTTTAAATGTTTAGACAAGGATACTAAACTGAAAATCAGTGTTCAGACATGTAAAAAAAAGTCCACGTTAAGTTGCTTTTCTTTTACTAAAATCTTTGAGAACAATTAAATTCTATTATGTACCACACTAGGCCACTGATACCTAAGAAACGTGATGCTACACAGCCAAAATTTAGTTAAGATTTTATTTTGCAAAGATTTGCTGAATATTTTAAATATCCTTTTTATAAAAGAGGACTTTTACATTAGAAATAATAAGAATATCACGTAAATCATGACTAAGTTATTCACTTCATATTTATTATAATGTGCTCAAATGATAAACTATGAAGAGGACAAGGAGACAAAGTAACATAGGGAGCTATCAAGTAGTTTGTTTCTAAGAAATCAAACTGCCATGTCACACTCTGTAAGGACGTCCATTCACATCTTATTAATAATCAGTACAACAGGTTAAGAAACTAGTAATTTAAAACATTCGGAATATTCCTTCCTATTCTTTTCTGATCTCAACTGTCAATGTTAAAAGTATAACTCTTTTAACTTTTTCCTCATAATTACACAATTCATTTTAGATATCATGTCCTTAAGAAGGAAGGTGACGCTCTTATACAGCACCATTATTCTCTATCTTCACAGCTAATAAGAGATCAAGTGACTCCCTCTTTGTCTAGAATGTTTCCTAATTTCAGTCTTTAATAGCCAATTTTTAAAAGCTTTTTAACACTTAGCCCCCGAAGATGAGAAAGCAACCCAGTTAACAAACTGCAATCGTATTTTTTAAGTTCCACTCTATCAGTTAATGTGCACTCAGCATCTCTTTAAATTAAACATACTTTATACTGGATTTCAAATTTATCATCAAATTGTGTAAATTACAGTATAAAATGGGATAACACCAAAATTCCTCAAGTTTTTTAACCTCTTATACCAGATGGACTCTGCTTGGAGTTTGGTGTTTGGAACATCACAGTTGCATTTTAATGCCTGGGAGTCCGCTGAAAAAACAAAATGTGGGGCACAGTCTATGCTGCACTGAAACATTCTCCTGTGAGAGGGAGGCTTCCTAAGTTAGCTGTGTTGCTAAAATGCCTTCTCTGGATATTTTCAGTCCTTTCTTAAGGACTACTTTAACAATTAGCACACAGAGGTCTCTGGATGGCTCTGAAACATTTAAAACCAGAGAACAAAAGGTTTATTTTAAAAATGAAAACCTTGGCTTGTACAACTCCAGACGTGAATCTGCTTTCAATTACTGAAAGTATTTCCACTTTAGTGGAAGGGGATCAAATCTTCAACTACACCATCTTAAGGCACTGAATTTGATTATATTAGGCTTTCAGAAGACAGAATGACTTTGTGACACAGGCACATTTATATCTGTATATATCATTTATAAGATATTCCAGAGAGACAGAGACGCTAGCACAAGAGAGGGAGGGAATGTGACTTTCTCATTCTGAAAGCTGCCCCAGATCTTTGTTTTATTAAAATACATACACAAATGGTAAAATGATTTTATCTTTAATAGATATAGCACAAGTTTTTCCAAACTATTCCCAACTATTTTTCCACAGGAGTAACCTGCATCGAAGCACAACTGTAAAGTTGAATTTCTTTTGGAGACTCTGCTCTATAAAACCTCCTGACAAAAATCACACAAGTATTTCGCAGGCAAAAGACTGCTCTTTTAATTAGCAAGATTATTTTGTACCTTTTCCCCCATTAAGCAATTAGTATGATGGATTTTAGCTAACAGAACCAAAAGGCTGGTTAATTTAAGCTCAATGCAGATTCGTAAGCATTTCTGACATAAATTACCCAAAATCATTGTTGCTAAGATTTGCTCACAACGAATTCGCAAAAGTCACAGTATGCAGGAAAAAAAGAGAGCTTTACCTCATGGATTAGGACAGTACACTACTCATAAAAAAAAAAAAAAAATTCCATCTAATTAAAAATACCGGGAACAAAAGACTCCATTCTCCCCGCGGCTACCTGCACCACTCCGGGTGACGAAGAGTAATCGAGAAAGTTCAGCCTTCACCTCTTCTAAATCCTTACGTGTGGTCCCTCAGGGGTTAAAAGCCACCTCGTTTCAGATGCTAATGTTGCCTCTGCACCGACTCAAACCCGCGCCGAGCCTCCTCCCATTCCGACACCACCGGGGAGAAAAGCGGAGCCGCCGGCCCCGGAGAGCAGCGCAGCGGCCGCAGCCGGCCCCGGAGCGAGCGAACGAGGGAGCGAGCGACCCAGCCGCGCCGGGAGCCGCCCGGGGAGCCGCGCTCCGCCGCCCGCCCCAGGCCGCCGCCGCCGCCGCCGCTCACCCACCTTGCCGCGGCGCGCCCTCGCTGTGGCCGTGCGGAGCCGAGCCCGGCGCTGCCAAGTTGCCTCGGTCTGGAGCGTATCATGTTACAGCGCCGGGCTCGGGGCTCGGGCTGCGAGCGGCAGCCAGACATGATAGGCTGAGGCTCCTCTGTTTACACCCGGCCGCCGAGGGGGCGGCGGCGACGCTTAACCCCTTCGCGCCGGGCCGGGCCGCCGCCGCCCCGCCAGCCCCGCCGCCCGGCCTGGCCGCCGCCGCCCGACCCCTCTCCCCACTCCACACTCGCGGCCCGGGGCATTTGAACAGCCATGCCCCAGTCGAAGAGTGTGGAAACTGCTCTGGAAACTGCTCTCAGGCATGCTTTAAAGACCCCGATAGGAGGTATCCACCCCTACACACACACACACACACACACACACACGCACACGCGCGCACACACAAGCAGACCCATAAAACATCAATATTCGCTAATGTGGTTTTCCAGGCTAATGTAGATTTTTAAAAATAGGTTTTCTCTGGTAGCACTACTTTCCTGTGCTCACAAAAGAATCTTCTTCCCAACACATGAATGAATCCCGACCCCTGATCCGCCACCATTCATGCGTCCTCCGGCTGAGGTGTTTACTTAATCCCAGTGAGCGTGACGGCCACGCTCCCCGCGGCTCCGCCAAACTAAGTGCCCGCGCTCCCGGGATGCGGCGCCCCGGCGGGTGGGCAGCGGTACCTCGGGGCGCGGGCGGCGGCAGGGCCCGGCCGGCGGCGGCGGGCGTCCGCGGCGTGGGCGCGGGTGTCGCTTGCCGGCGCAGCGGGGACGGTCTCAGCACGCGCTCGCCCCTCGGCCTCGGCTGCCGCGGCTCCGTGGCTTCATCGGCCCCAGGAAGGACCCGGCCGGGGCGGGGGCTGCTCTGCGCCTTCGTCCTCGCCGCAGTCGCGGACCCCCATCAACGCGGACCAGTCGGTCTGCACCCCGGAGAGAGAAGCGGGACTGGAGGCGTGTGTTCAAGTGGCCTCAGCTACCCCAAATGATGCGCCAGGACCGGACAGCCCGGATCTGGAATAGCTAAGTGGGGTTCTAACTAGCTTTCCTGTTTAATAAAAGATACTTCAATATTGCAGCACTTAAATTTTTATTAAAAAATTGTCTTTCCCACTCCAGATCCACTATTATTATTTTTGTATTGCCTCCAGTCCACTGTCCCTCTTTCCTTTTTCTGTCTTCTAGAACATTCCATCTCCTTCAGCTTCTTCCTCCATTAAACTGAGACTTGGACTCGAATGGCTGAATGTTCATGATTTTTAGCTTCACCAGTGTTTTCTTCCAATTCCTCCAAACCCCTCAAGTATTTTTATAAACAACAAGAAACACTTTACATCACAATACTAATATCAATCAACATATCTTTATCAGCTCTCATTCCACATTTTAACTATCTTCTAAATATAGACTTAAACCAAAAAATTAATACTTTAAGAAAGGAAGGGTTAGTGTTCTCTCTTCGTTTATCGGTAAGATGAGAAGATTACAGTTAGAATTTCTCTTTTTCCCTGCCCTCTTTCCTCAGGTGAAGACTAAATTCTTTACTCATTCTCATGATGCAACAACAGTAATTTCTTTATCTTCTTTAGCATATTACCTTTACCGTGCCTTTTGTCACTTTTTATATCCAATGCTACAAGAATATAAATACAGCTCTTCTACTGTACTCTTTGTGGCTACTTTTCCCCCTCAGCGTCCATCACCTACGTGGAAATGTCTGATGCTGCTCAGGGTTTAAGCAAAGGCTCTACACCTTAGTGTTCCTTTCTTTCAATAACTCTGGCTTTTCTCAAACTGTGACTCCCAAACACACTATTACAACATGATTATCACAACCAGCCTGTCAATTCTTCCCTTAATGATCAATGTATTCATCCTTTAATTGTGACATTATTAAGATATCATAGAAATTATAGAAACGCATAGCAATTACTTAAAATTTAGACATTCCTTTGCCACAGTCTAAATTTCAAAGTTATTTAAGGGTTTTGAGATTCTTTCTTTTTAGTAAAATTGGGTCAAAGAATAGAACAATAGATATTTTGTGGGGCACCGAAAGACTTCTGTGCTCTTAAACAAATATCTTTCCAAGGCATAATATTTTGAAAAAGATCATTTCACGGATTGCTGTAATGTCTGTGACTCTTCGAGGGTGGGGGAAGCCTAAAGAAATTGCCAATAAACACTATATAATTATTTAGGACAGAATATGAAGGTGTTGTTCAATTGGAATCTTAGAAGAATTAAATAGGCGGAACATGGCGAAGTTAAAATCTGCCAGGACCAAGTGACTCGTCTACACTTCAGAAATGTACCCTTGATTTGTGATTTTTGACAACCACAGCTTAGCAGATCTGGATTTGGACTACCACATTAGAACCCAGAAAGATGAACACTCTAATGGAGGAATGAAAGGTTTTTAAGATCTTAGATAAATCACCGGGTCAAGATGAATCTCAAGAAGACTGATACTTGGCATGCTCATTTCCCCAGATAAATGCTATGTAAATTGGTCACTGATTGATAGCATTTATTAAAATTCCCATTTAGAATGCTAATTAGACAATGCCCATCTATAAATATCAGATACAGGTTAGGCAAATTTTTATATTTGACTATATTGGAATATTCTACATGTATAGCTAGTTTATGTTTTCTGAATACAAAACTAATTATGTATTTTCAAATTGGACAAAGACAATATCCCTTGAGAATAATCAAGGATTTACTTTGAACAAAGCTGAGTAGCAGCAGTAGCAGCCCAGAGGAAAGAGGCAGAGGAAGAGAGATGGTTTTAAACAGTTTCCACTGCTGAAAAGTGAAAGATGGTTTCTGGGTATATCTTCCCAAGAAAAGACATTCAGTTTTGTGGCCACACCCATCCACACGTTAAATCACTGCCATCTTTTAAATACAGGCATCCACCAAAGAGTTCCACGGAAACATGTAATAAGGCACACTTGCAACTTCCATTTTCTTTTACTACAGTTTGCCATATCAATGATGTTGGGAATAATTAGCATTATGGATACTGCCTTCTATAACCTAAGCATTTCTTGTCTAAGATCTGCGGAATTCCCTGCAGTTCCGTGAGCAGACACTATCAAATATGTTGAATTATGTGGCTATTTTATGCTGTGAATGAATAACCACATGAAATCATACTTGCAATATTAAATGAATTTTATTTATAACTGAATTCAGTTCTTTAGGCATAAAATCCTAATGACTGTATACTACAAGGAAGATTTTTAAAAATGCATGAACCAAACCAAATCAAAGCAAATTGTATTTTAAAAAAAATAAAAAGAGTCTATGAATGAGCTCTGACTTCAAACTGGCACCAACTTAGCTTCATATTAAGAGTACTTCTGACCTCTCTCTGCTTAGGACAAAAAGCTTGAAGAAAAATCAGAGCATAACCAGAACTGAGATGATTATCCTTCCTAATTCCCAAGCACCAAATCCATACTGTCAGAGATGCTAATACAAAATCAAAATCAAACACTCCTAGCTATACTAAATACACGAGTATGATGAAAGCTAACACTGAGCACCTCATATAATGGCTGGCATTATATTGAACATTTGACACATACCATTTTTATTTAATTCTATAAGAATTAAATAATATTACCATGAGAAAGTAATATTATCCCATTTTACAGATGAGGAAACTGGAGCTTAACGTAGTTAATAATGTGCCCATGTAGTTACAGAGTGCCAGGGCCAAAACTCAGTCCCAGGTTTCATGGCTCCTGAGCCCAACACTTAAACATTTTACTAAATATTTAAACAGTATCAACACAGTAGTTAAAACTGGTTATTAGGAGTGTAGTTCACTTTCTAAATTCAAATTTATCGGGATAAGCCACATCAAAGATTTGAAAACATAATATTGCATTTTAAAAATTGATAATTTTTGAATTTGAGAGGGAGAGAAAAAGAGGCATGACACCTGATTTCTCCTGGGTTTTGAAGTTATCTCAAGAGGTAAGGTAACAAATAGTGCCAATATTAGTACGCTCTGCAAGCTGGAATCTTATAGAGGAATGAAGTGGTTAGAAAGCATTTCTAAAAACCTGATTTAGGGATTCATATAGGTTAATATGTTTATCATTCTAGAATCTAGTTTGTTTAGATGGACTATGTTAAAAATTACACCTTTATTTATAAATATTTTTTAAACTAAATACATCAAAGAAACCATTTATTATCAAAATTACAGTGCCCTGATGTCAATTGATAATAATAATTGTACAATTATTTTAGTTAAATCGTGTGAATAAAATTTTAGATTTTATCTTATGTTTTGCAACATGTTATTCTGTCAGTAGCACATAACTTTCTAAAAGCTATGTGGACTCTCTTATAAGTGGACATAAAATTATTTAAAATCCTATTTCTTGGTCCTTTCTCCAATAAAGTTCAATTATCATTTATACTGGGACAGAAATAAAGGTTTAAAAACAAAGGCTTATATTAAAGGCCAACTCATAATTTTTCACAGATGTCTACAGTAAACCTTGAAAGCCAGTATAATATCCAGGTGATCCTTTTTTTGATTTATCCTACAGAAAAATCCACCTACAGTATACGTATTTATTTCACAGCTCTCTGAAATGACCCACATATGAAATCATTTCTAAAAGGTGAGTTCTCTTCTTATTTTTAAAGGTGTTAAATATTTCACTAAAGAACAAATGCTTCATGAAATCTGATACAGGTGAAGAAGACCTAAGACTCTTTATTTGCATATCCAATCACATTTGCTGTGTGCCAAGAGAACTGGTCCGTATTTTTGTCCTAATTCAGATGACCTTGGGCAGGAGCCTGCTGGGTTTTCCACAGCCCAGGCAGGCAGGGAGAAGGAGGAGGCAGGATCTGGGTGTGCGTGACGAGGTCTGGACTCCTTGCAGGGGGCAATCAAGCAAAGCACTATATCCAAAAGGCTTAGTGAGCTTCAGCCCTGTCCTGGCAACTGCCCAAGTAGGAGAGAAGGGGATGAGGAAGGGACATTATTCCTACCTGGGTGGTGAGAGCAGGACAGGGGCAGGAGGGCAGAGCTTCAGGAGAAATCCAGATGGCCAGTAAGAGTTAGTTGGGGGTACCAATGCCAGGACCTAAGTGCACAGCAAGAGCTAAGGGTACGAGTCAAGCCAGCAGGTGTCCAAAGGCAACGTTAGAAGGCAGTATACAGCATGGAGCAGTATACAGAAGCCTCGTTCTGTCAGTAACCTCCATGACTGGGGAAGGACAGGAGTGGCCAAAGCAGAGGGAGTACTGCTCCTCCCTGGCACACTGGATGCAGGGTCTGCAGGCAGCAAGACTAATTCCTAGGCCCACCCAGGGATGGCAGTGTTTGTCTATGCTTAGCAACTTATTGGGGTCCACCTTATTTTTAGGTTTGGAAAATAGGAATAGATTTGAGGGAGTATTCTGAATCTATCCTTTGACAGTCCAAGTTAAAAAATGTAAATGTGATAAATAAAAATGATTGAATTGTCTCAAATATGCAGCACTTTCTTCAATTTGAACTATTTGTTTCCAACCATCATCCATTCACCCAGCCTCAGAACACTTGGGTTGGTTCTCAAAAACCATTTTCAGGTATATGTCAAAAAGCTAAACAGTATATTTTAACATTAAAAATATTACTATAAGTGCTTTGTTTTGTTTGTTTAGACACCAAGAATTATTCACTGATGACTAGCGAAGTGATGTTGTCGGGTTGGTAAGTTGTCCATGGTAGCAACAGCAGTGCACAGTCAAATCCTTTATGCAGTGGACAGAACACGGAAATCACACAAACTTTTATATTAACCCTTTTTAAATTTTAATTTATAATATCAAAAATTTCAAAAGAACCCATATGTCTTAAGATGTTTTTGCAAATATTTTATTTAACATGTCTTTATTGACAAATATGGATAATCAATACTGTATTAATTTCAGGTGTTCTCATGACATAGCCACATAGAAAATGTTTTTAATGATTTTTTGTTTTATGAACATAAATTATGAGTACGCACATATTTTCATAGGTCAGGTTGGATGTATGTATATGCTTAGTACGTCTGCTTTTGACCTGGCCAATTTCTGCTTGTTCATAACTTGGCTATAGAAGTCAGCTCCTCCATTTAGCCTTTCCTGGTTCACCAAGAATAGTTTAAGGGCCCCTCTTTTGTGTTCCCATCAAACTCTGTAACTATCCCTTTCTAACATTCATACACTATATTCTGCTACCTGTCTACTTGTGTGTAACTCTTTCCAGTTCATAAACGTATGAGGACAGGGACCATTCCATTTAGTATCATGTCATGCACAAAGGAGACACTAAATAAATACTGGTTTGGGGATGGGTGAATGCATAGATCACTGGGAATGAATAGCCCAGATTGAAGAAACTGCTTGCTAATTAAAACGATGCAATCATTTGTATTTATTACCCTATCATGTAATTGTTGGTTTTCTCTCTCTGTGTGTCTCTGCCTGCCTGGTGCGCTCTCTCTCTCTCTCTCTCTCTCTCTCTCTCTCTCACACACACACACACACACACACACACACACATGCGTATACACACACATCCATATCCTAACATAAACTTTTTGAGGGCAGAGGGTGTGACCTAATGGCATCTAGCACCATTGATAGTTCAAGGTCACTATTTTTAAAAATCTATAAACATATAGTTTTTCATTATAAAATCACAGGATTATAAAACTGGACATGAATTTAACACATGGTCTGATTTGGTGACACCCTCCCAGATCCTTCTCAGATATTATCCCATCTACATCACAACACACAGAGATGAGTTTATTTGTTTAAAAAAAAAAAAAAAGCCCTACCTTGTCATATCCATTCCAAGTAATATACTACAATGTTTCACATTGTTTGCTGAGGGCAATTCGATCTTGAGAGTCTCTAACTTAAATATCTAAAGCTACAATTTATGTCTAAATAGTATCTCTCAGTTTTCAGTAGAAAGGAGGAACAGCTGGTCACCATTTTCTCAATAAGGGCCCTTCATATACTCGAAGATAATTATCTTAAATTTTCCCTTAAAATGGACATTGTCATGCTAAACTCAATTATTATTATTATTTTACCATTTCCTCAGGGATCTATCTTACATCTCTTTCATCATCTTAATGGCTCTTCTCTGAACTTCTTCTGCAGGACTGGGGTGTGAGGGGCGCTGAGAACCATGAACTCTGGGTTATCAGGCTCTAGATTCAGAGATCTAGGCCCAGGAAGAGAAGAATGTTCTACATAAGACAAATGGCTTAGCGAAAGGAAAGGGAGTGAAGCGAGGGTTTCGTCGGATTTCTCTATTTAAACGCGCCGGCAAGGAGTGTGGAGAAGGAAAGCGGATGCAGCGCGGCGATGCGGTTTACTGCCCCGTGCCATGAAGTGATACGAACGAGTGGCAGATGAGATCCCAGAGGCAACGAGGAAACTAAGAAAGCTAAGGGCTGAGGACCCAGCCCGACTCTTGGGGGATGCTTACATACAGAGGTCACAAAGAGGGAGCTCAGCCACCAGGAAGACAGACAGCACCACCTAGGAAACCGGAGAGAGTCAGCAGTGTGATGACACGGAGAAGCCCCAGGGGAGAAATTTCAAGAACTGGGACAGGGAACGGAGGGGTGATGGTTAACAAAGCTCCATGTCACAGATTAATACTTGGGATGATTTAAGAAAGGGTCTTGAAATTGGCAGGAAGAAGCAATTTGTGGTCCAAAGGAGAATAATTTCTAGCAGAGTAATGGGGTGAATGCCAGATTTAATGGGTGTTAAAAAGCAAGTGGATGATGGGGAAATGGAGGCAAGGCGTGTACAAACCAGTTTTTTTCTTCAAGGTTTCTAGATTTGAATTCCACTCACATTTATTGAGTGCCTATTACATACCTTAACTGGGTACTTTCCCTTGAAATGCCTTCTTTAATCCTCACAGGGCAACACTAGTTTAAAACTAAGGCAGAAAACTATATTTCCATTATTGAAAATACTCTGCAGGAAAAATACACTGGTTCTTTTAGGCAAATTTCTATGTAGGGTCTGTCTCGGTTTGTATAAAGCAAGTGTGCTTAAGGTCTTGCTAGGGGCAACTTCAGCAGCGTAAGAGAAATCATACAAAGATACACATTACGTACTATAGGAGAGGAAGTGAGTTCTAAAAAGAGGGGGGAGGGATGAAGCGAAGAACAGATGGAGACAGAGGCTGTCAGGGAAGGAAAACCCCTGTTACGCATCTAGTCCTGGGAGCTTTCAGACTCTGAGTAATAGCAAACTTCAGGACAGTCTTCTTCTCTCAGGAAGAAACAGAGGAAATTAGGTCTTTCAAAAGATCTTGAGTCACTGAAAGGCAAAATAAGGGCATCTATTTAACTGATGCTAAGCAAGATGAACATAACTCCTGAGGCTATGGCAAACAAAAGATCCTGACCACCAAGGTGAGTGTCCAGGTGAAGATTATGACACCAGACTACACAGATGTTTCAGAGCCTATCGTCCTTGGTGGCAATTTGACTGCAATAGAAACCACTGTGCAAATATGTAGAACTATGTTATTTTTGGCCGAAGGCCTTTGCAAGATTTTCAACAAAAGGTTTGCACAATGTGATCATTCAAATGAATTTTAAAGATTAAGGCAGAACAAGTTAGAGTATTTTAGAATTAATTTCATAATATTACTCATTAGATCAATATATCACTATGTCACTTTAACTACAGAGTCTAAAATAGCTTTAGTTCAGATGATATAAGCAGCCAGTATAAGCAGAAAGGCTCTCAGAATTAGGTACAAATGTACATTGTATAACTGCATCTTTTTTGGTTGTATTCCACAGTGCATGTTGGGTAAATTCACCTTCAAGGTATTTCTGGCAGAGTTTCAGAAGGATGTTAGAATGAGGAATTTTCTAACTGGAAAAGAGCAGTTTGATTAGGTTGTGATTAACAGCAATTTATGATTAGTGAGAAAGGTCCTAAATTATTTCTAAGCATCTGTGCCATAAAAAGCTTATTCTATTGCTTGGTAATTATTTCCAACAACTAATAAAAACATGTAGTTTTATAATCAATGTTAGGAAAATTCATGGCTGAAATTCAGACAAACATGTATCTTTACGTCCACACCTTGGATTACTTAAATAAGCATCATTGCAACTGATGATAAGATGGACTCACTGCAAAATAAAAAAAGCTAAAAGAAATAAAATAGCTTCAATCGTTTGCCTATTGAAACAAGATGAGTTAAGAAACATCACAGCTCGCTCTTGAGGGATTTCTCTACTTCTCTATAAATTCTCTAGAAATCAGGAAACCTTCCAATTTCTTTAATGTCTTAGGATAATTGTTTTCAGTTACTGTATACTTAAATTCACTTGTTTTCTTAAGGTTTTTTTCTTTTCCACTCTGGTTTCCTACCCTCCTGATTGTTTTTTGCCTGTCTCTCCACTCTAAATTTACAGATCAGGGTTTTGTTTGTGTATTTTGAAGAATGAATTAAAGAAGCTCACTCAGCCATTTCCAAATGTTAACTTCTTAATGCAGACATGATTTAGAAAACAGCTATTTTTGTCTTTATTTTACTCCATATGTTAACATTCCATGTGTTAAGATAGTAGTCATGTTCCAGTGCATAGAAGAGGTGAGAAGTTCTTTCCTTCATGAGAATAGCACTGGTGACATTTTAGAAGCCAAGGGAGGTAACAAGGTGTGTATGAGCTTTATTATCCTGTGTGTGTTATTATGTTGTTGGTGGCAAGGATCTAACCACAGCCGTATCATGTATGTTTATTCTTCCTACCTAAGTTGTACATATTTTTGCAACATCTCTGTCTTCTAATGACTCTGTCCTCTCCACAACTTCAAATAAGGTGTTGTACAAATAAATACAAGGCTCTTGGTATGGGTAGTTACAGCACATCCACCAGATCACACAGCATCACCAAATGTGGGAACCTAAAAAGGACGTGGAGCCCACTGCTCAGCCCAGGCCTTCACACAAGGTGGCTTCTGAGGGTGACCCAAAGACAGACAAAGCTGCAGTCTCTGTGAAAATGCCCCTCCCCCCATGGGGGGATCACATTCTCTCCCAGGCTATCATATTCGTAGGGTTATGTACTTGGAACTGTGTCTATTTGTATAAGGGAAACATCTCCCCTACTTATTACTGATCCTAAATATTGTTCACGTGACTCCTCCTCATACCCCCTTAAGCAAAGAAGTAGAGAGAGACATTACGATGCACCTAAATGCATCTGTTAAGGCTTTTGCCAATCGAAAATGAGAATCCCTGCGATCTTCACAAACATGAAGCAGCCCAGCCCCCCCTGGCTAATGTGAAATTTAATTAATATCATTGTATCTAGCAAGAAAAAAAAATCTACTTTTCCTGTGCCTAGAATTAGAATTTTTATAATACTCCACTTTTTTTTTTTATTTCTAAAGAATCAAGAGGTCTTTCCAGAGAGTAAAATACAAATCCATATTCAATTTTCTTCCAATTATGAAGAAATAAACCAACTTCAGGTCCTTCTTACGTATGTACTAACTGTGAGTTCGCTGGCTGTTCACTCTCATGAGAGAATAACTAAAGCTCACCTTCCTCTGCAGAGGCGGCAACTACATATGCCTAAAAAGGGAATATTTGAAAATTCTTAAATTCATTCTTGTGCCTTTTTCCCTATTCTATTTCAAATCAATTTCCTATTTTCTCACATTTCTCCTGGCTGGCAGCTGCTCCTTCTGGGCCTTTATCTGGCCCGGGGAAGGCAGGCAGGCAAGCAGTTGCCTGTTCAGCGGATGCCAGCCCTGTTCCCATGCTGGAGACAGAATGTCTAATCTCCATATTACAAGCAGTTTCCAATTGCCCCCGTCTTAAAAAGCATCTTAACACTCGGGTCCATAGGCTAGCATCCCTTTCTTTTTATTGGTAATTAAAACATTTTTTCTTGGCATAAAGACTCTTACTGAGAAAGGAAAACAATAACAACCAACTCACAAGTCAGAGCACTAAAAAAAAAATTCACTTGCAGTATAAACACTGAAGATAGAAGAAGTCATGTAATAAACACTGTATTTGTAGACCTGTCTGAAGCAATACATTGAAGGAAAATAGCTTTCTGTAGCAGTCTGGCAGGGAGAAATTGACTCTCCTGAACAAAACCGTAACTTCCAAAAGACCACGCAACTGGCAAAGACCACCAGCAAAGAACATGACAAATACTTCCCTTCGCCCCCCAAGAACAGACAGCTACTTAAGAGGAAATGGCATCTAGCATTCTTGATGTGTTTGACTTTGCATCAGACTCTTCTTGGGATAGATCCAGAATTATATTTTTATAGACTTCAAAGATGCCAGCAAAATAACAGCTTGTGTCCTAGCAATTCCCACACAAATGTTCCACATCTTTCCTGTGTCCATTGTTCTACTGATCCCCGCGAAGTGATGTGCTCAGACCCTGGGTTCAGCTGTTGTGGCTGTTCCTCAGCTCCCCTGTAGTGGTCCAGCCTAGCAACGATGACCAACCACCACCCCTGGCAAGGATTACTGAGTCCTCTCATTTGAGTTTCTTTCCAAATGGATTTCTAAGTGTTTTTTTTTTTTTTTCCCCTCTTGCAGTGTATAGTAAAAGAAAAACAGCATCTGGTCTAACCTTTGGAATATTATTTGTTAAGCTCAAGGAAAACAGAAAAAAAGCAACCTTAAAAATAAAATATACCGATATACTATCTTTAAATTTTAATTCTATGAAGTATAGTCATAAAGTTCTACATACAGAGCAAGCTACATATGTCCCCAAACCAGGACCTCCTACCGATTTTCCCTTTATTCCCAAGGTTATCACCAATCTCTCAGCCGTCTCCTTTCCCAGCCTTACCACGGGCAGTCAGGAACTGTAGCACTTCTACTTTCACGATGACCTCTGTCATCCGTGTTTTCTTTTTATTTCTTCTGAAACTATCCTACTTCTAAATCTCATTACATCTCCCCCAGATACCTCAATAACCTACTACATGGCCTCTGCATTCGCACCCAATCTACATCCTAGCTAAATCCTCCTAATAAATTATTTGCAAATGCTTCTCCCACGCTCAAATCCTCCTTGGCTCCTGTTGACTATAGAACAACTCCAATTCCTCATCCTGTTATTTAAGGGGACCATTCTAGTCTTATCTCACACTTGACAATCTGATTTTTCTCAAATATTCCCCTACCTTTTTCGCCACTTTGTATGTACTCCTTGTGCCTCGATGCCCTTCTTCCCTTCCCTCTCTTCCCTTCTCTTTATGTCTAACCTCCATCTTCCAAAGCCTAACTCACAAATTATGTTATTCCATGACTTGAATTCCCAGTCAGGCTCATATCCAGTTGCTTAATGTCTTCAATAGCACGTCCAACCAGTGCCTCGAATGCAACATGCTCAAAGCTAAAATCATCACCTTCTACAAACTTGCATTTGTTCCGACATTCCCTGTGTCAGTGAAGGCAGCCTCTATATTCATCCAAGTGCTCAAGAAAATGATCTGGATGTCCTTCTTGAACATCTTCTTTTTAATCAGCACTGTCTTCCCCATTCCCCACATCAAATTAATCCTTAGACCCTCCACTATAGTCACTATTTTCCATCACCGCAGTTACTACCTTTGTGAGTGCAATCATCTTCCACTTGAATGCAATATCACACCCGCCTGTATTCTTATCTTCCTCCGAAGCATTCTCCATACTGCATTCAGAAAAATCTTTCCAAAAAATGCCAAATATGACCATACCCATTCCCTGATTGAAAAATTTTAAATGGCTCCCATTGCCATTAGGATAACATTTAAACTCCTTAATGGGGCTTATGTGATCCTTTGTGACCAACCTCCTTGCAGTTTTGACTTCTGCCATGGTTTCTGGCACTTTGCACAGGTATTTCTCCTCCTTGTCTGGAATAGCATCCTCCCTTGGCTAGCCCTTTTTTGTCCTTCATGTCTCAGTTTAGATAGCTCTTCTTCCTGTCCTGAAATCTTTCTTGTCCCCTCATGGTTGGTTTCCACTTGGTCATTGCACATATTCACTATATTAAAAAAAATAACAATCACAGCATTTATTACATTGTACATATTGTCTTAAAAATAATTTACATTGTTAAATGTGATGGGCTTGATATTGGTTGAATGAATGAATTAATGAATATACCGAATATTTAACCTGATTACAATCCAACGTAAGGACTTTTCACATTAGAAAAATTATAACAAAAATAGATCAAAATGTGTGCAGATTTAAGTAGATGTCCAACAAAATGTAAACCGAAAACACATTTTGAATTCGAACTTGCCTTAAATGCCTTTTTACTCAATTTTTATATGCAGAAATTTTGTCTGTTCTTTGGCATTTGATGTCATCTTCTTCTCACAGCCTTCCTTGACTACTTAGTCAACATTAATCTCTTCCTCTCCGTAGTCCCCTGGCTCCTGGTTTCTGATTGTATTACAACATAATTTCCAACACTTACTGTGACTGACAAATAAGTAATTCTAATGCAACAAGTCCAGAGTCAAATACATTACATGTCACCCTCACCGCTAAAGCCATTGGCCCTCTTGTGCGTAGTATCTCAGTTCACAAAGCTCTCCACCGAGCTGATTAAAGTAGAAATTTCAATTGTCTTTCCTCCAGCTCCTACATAAAATCCATCATGACATCCTGTTGCTTCTGTTCCTTAAATAGGTCTATCTCTCCTTCCTTTTCTATTCACAAAACCACGGACCAGGCCTAGACCCTCAGCACCTCACGCCTGGATCTTCGTCATAGAATCCTAAATATTCTCTCCCTCCCTTTCCTTTGCCCCGTCAGTACCTCTTGTCCATTGCTACCAAATTTATCTTTTAAAAACACAAACCTGCTCATATTTCTACTTTGTTTTCTACAAAGCCAAATCCAATCTCCTTAGGAGGACACATGTTAAGAGTTTACATTCAGCCCCTGGACTTCCTTTTTAACTTTTGAATGCTGCCTTTCTGCATCCTACCCCAGAATCCTCCTTCATAAAATGAGCTACCTACACCTCCAACATACATTGCCTCTTTGCAGAGGAAATGGCCTAACAACATTTTTCTCTATACCGATTAATTAGAAAATTCAAATAAATCAAATGTTTCCTTCACCTGCTACCATCCAGACCAAAAACACAGCTGCATCACATACCTCCAAGTTAGCACTGCGTGGAGGCACAATGAAGACTGAAGACCATGGACTTAGAATTCACACAGACATGAATTTGAATTCTGCCTCTTCCACTTAGATGTGCGATTTTGGGAAAATTACTTAACTCTTTTGAGCCTCAAGTATGTATGTAAAATAGGAATAATATAATACCCATGCCATTGGATTGTTTTAAATTGAATTGAATTAAATGAGATAATTTATGAAATATACCAATTATAGTACTGAAATATAGTAAGACCTCAAAGGCAGAGTTCACATTTTACTTATCATTCAACCTTTCACAGTACTTGGTATGTGTAGGCACTGAGTAAATGTTGGTGCCCAAACAGACTTTGTGGCAGATTTTGAATTATCATGGTTAATACAACTGTAACTGTTGGATGATCATTTGATCCCACAGTAATAAAGATTGAGAAATTTTCCAAACTTCAAAACTAATCATTTGAATTTGATTTGAATTGTCAAAGCAAAGCAGTTTTACCCCTTGGCCCTAACGGAAATGTTAAATTCAATGAATCACTTTAGGTAATACATTTTTAAAAAACTAATATTGGATCTAAAGAATTTAAAATATAGGTGTGATATAAGTACCAAGTACTTAAGTATTTCTATTTTTATCATCCACCTCTAGCACCTCTACATTACATATTAGAAGGAATTGCTTATGTAATTTATATATGCACATGCAAATAAATTTCATAATTGAATGTAGTACAATTAAGCATTGATTTAAAAGTTACAAAATTCAAACAATTTTGATGGCTACAAATAAAAATTAAAGTTATTTTTTAATATCCAACAATACTAAATAATGCTTAACAGTCCTATGATATTATAAAATTGGAGAAGGAGTTAGAGTCAGAGGTAGCATTATTATTTCTGTCACAAATTAGCTGTGACGTATGAACTGGCAATAACATTCTTTGAGGCTGGAAGATGAAAAGATAAGTCTCTCGTTTGTGGAATATCAACAGTCATAAAATCCCTGAATACATTTTACCAAGAAAAATCATGGAGTTAGTGGGAGCCTTTGGAAAGAAGCTGCCTCGGGATCTGTTGAGTCAATAGATAAAAGAGAATACACTTCTCAGCACTGGGAAATATGGGATTTTCCCCCCTGAATGTCCACATATTTACAGGCACATAAAATAGTATACATCTATCACACTTACTAAAGCAGAGAAGCACTTACATCAACACAGTTCTCTTAGTAAGAATTAGTTAACATTACTGATAGGGAAAATACTAAGAATACAAATGATCCCCCTTTTTATTTTGTCTGAAATTACTTCTTGGAGAAATTAAAATATCGTGCTAGGAAAATTAAGCAAAATAAAGTATTTTTAAAATGCGTTTTATATATATACATATACACACACACACACATTTTACTTTTTGTAGAGACAGGTTCACACTATGTTGCCCAGGCTGGTCTTCAACTCAAGTGATCCTCTCGCCTCAGCGTCCCAAAGTTCTGGGATTACAGGTGTGAGCCACTGCACCTAACTGCACCATATATATATATATTTTTAAATATTTTTTATTATTCTAATACGTGCATTTATGGTAAGTTATAGAGGCCGCACAAGTCAAAGCCTTCCAAGGGCCCCTCTGTTGGATTCCCTGCTTGGCTTCATGCCATCACTCCTGTAGCTTCGGGCCCAGTTGGTTGACGGAATCAGCAGCTAACCCAAAGAAAGCCAACTACTGGCAGAGCCAGCATCCATAAAATGGTCTGGCATGGTAGTTCTGCCCAACGTGAGCACGCCCTATATTGGATGAAGACTAGTCAAATTGATCAGAGCCTATCTTTGGGAAGCTGGATCTGGAGATAAATGAGACAACATCAGTCAGCAGTGGTGGAAGAAGCAGGAGAAGCAAGCACGTGTGACCTAGCCAGGTGGCTCTCGCTAGGTACCTGTGGTATCTCCTAACGCTCACTCCACTTCCTTGAGACTCCAAGGAACAACTGCTGCCATGTCTTGCGTGAACTACTATAAAAATAAAATCCTAAGCCTTCTGCTAACTGAATGGACCCTTCTCAGCCAAGAGGGCCCCAGAAACATCTTAAAACTGAGATCCCAGGCATAACAGGATGGGAGAGACACGGTGCAATTACAAATGCATGATTTCCCTTCATAAATATTCACAACTCCTCCTATAGCTTGTTGCATATGTATATTTGACCACCTCAGTCAATATAAAATCTTGTCCCTTTTGTCTGCACTTTGAAGTACTGGTGCCTGGCTTCTGGCCGGGGCTCTGCTGCCCAGCCTGTTGGAATGGCCAACCAGCAGGCTGCTTACCCTTTACGAGAAATAAACCTCATTAATTTTTTTTCTAAAGTATAAACCTTGTTAACTTTTTTTTTTAGTTAACACTTGATTGACATTCATTTCTTCCAAGTCTATTGAAATTGGTTTCTGTTTTTTTTTCTTTCTTTGCCAAGTATCTTTACAGTGATTCCTATCACCTAGGTAACCTGAGTACCTCTAAATCCTTACCTTCCAAAAGCACCTAATGCAGTATCCATTAGCTCTCTGAATCCAAGTTGGTTTTCTCTATACCTTTGGTTAATTGATATTTACTCATAGAACTGGGCTTTTAAGAAATGTCTCTTTAAAAACGTGTTGTATTTATAGCAAATACATTAGCATGCATTTTTTTATTGCCAAAATGTTTTGAATAATCATCTGTCAATCACATTTTCCTTTTGTGGGAACAGAAAGGTCAGCAAGTTGGCCAAAAAAAAAAAAAAAAGTGACAGCACTGGGTAGGGTTTTGGTAGGTGGGATAAAAAGTCACTTCTCATGTACACAGCTGTGAGTAATGAATGCAACATGTTTGAGGCCAGTTCTTGGATCAGTTCCCCTACATTTTAAACTCAACTTTTTTTGGCAAGATTTCTGGGGCCATACTGTGTATACGTCTCAATTCCTTCAGCCAAAACCTCTTAATATGAAAATTCAGCAGTATTGCATTTTGTGTAGATGTCATGACTCAAAATGCAGTCTGTTTTATGTGCCATATGACTCAAGTCTGACCTCTGTATTACTAACGGCTTATTTTTAGCACAAAGTGATATTTATCTGTGTCATTTTCTATAGCCATAAAGATGGGCACATATATTATCTTACAGACTTACAGTTTACAAGGAATATATATGTAAGGAAAGCATTTTTAAGTGAATTAACAGAAAACACATAAAACCCAAATCATAGCCTGACTTTTACCTTAATGAGTAATAATTCTATTGCAGAAAAGAAAGCCAAGAAGTTCCATCCTGGGGAATCCAGCTTCCTTTTTCTCCCAGAGGATGAGTTCTTCTCAAATTATTACTATCCCTCCCTAAAACAAACAAAAGCTCCCTCTTGCTTGTATAAAGTTTTCACTTTGTATTCTGGAATGAAAGTTGTACATTAAAAAACAAATTTTCAGGAAGACTGCAGATGTGATCTCAACCATTAATATCTTTGAAGGTCCAAGTGTAAAAACAAACAAAAATAACAACACGGACTCCGTTTAAGTGGGTTTAAGTAAAAAGTTGAATATTTTCCCAAGTGAAAAAACAATAATAATGCAAATGCTGTAGTTAAATTTACAAATCTAAAAAGTTGCATTGAGTACATCTCCAGAAGTCCCTCAACACATAAAGAATTTGAATATCAAATCCAAACATTAACACAAAAAGATTTTGAAAATAAGCTAGAAATCATGAACAGATGCCTCAGCATGGAAGAAAATTAGAAATACAAATATGCAAAACAGAAAGGCAAATATTTTGGAAACATCATGGGAATTCAATATTTTTCAACAGATAATGAACATGGGGGTGTTATATTTTCTATCCGAAAGATTGGGAATTATTCTGTAAATTCAACAATTAATCGTATTTTAAATTATACTTGTCAAAGTATTAACTCTAGATTCTGAATTATGTAAAGTTTAAAAATACTTGTCAGATCAGATAATGGAATAATAACAGGTTTTTATAAAGTATTAGGTAAGGAAAATGATCTGGGCCCTAAAGATATAAAGACATTGAATAAAGGCTAAATATTCTCAAATGCAGCTAGCTTATCACAAGACATATTAATAGCTAATTTAATCCCAATTTGATTTTAACTTCTGATAAGAGACGATGCTAATTGTCCAAGGTCATTTGATAATACAATGGAGATGATTAAAAACCATTCACTCGTGTTTTTCTTCATATTTATGCAAAGAGATTGGCACAAGTATCAAGGACAGTATCATTATCTTCAGAAACCATCCTAACGGTCTTCAGGTTGTTTCTCTGATTTTGTAATTTTTTTAGAATAGCATCTCTATTCTTCATTAGTTTTTCAAAGTCAAAGATTCAAAACTAGATAAAACACTACCTGCTCAGTGCTTCTCTAATACGGGTGTGTGGAAGGGGCTACCCACCCAATCAATTACTTTCTCAATTAAACTCATGTATTTGTCACTGTGGAATATCACAAAATAGCCACGAGAATAGAATTTATAGTTCACATGTAAATATCGGCCCTGCTTAAAGTCAAAAGAGACATTTACTCCCAGACCAAATTATGTTTGGAACATTTTGGAAAGAAATACATAAGAAGCCATTATAGAAACCCTAATATGTTCGATTTCCACTTTGAATTATGTTTGGAACATTTTTGAAAGAAATACATAATAAGCCATTATAGAAATCCTAATATGTTCAATTTCCACCTTGAGTGTTTTTAATTCAACTTTCGGTTGCAAAGTGAGTTGAGTTCATTCAGCAAAAGAAGGCAATATATTTTGATAGAAAGAATGGAAGCACAAAGTTTCAGAGATTCACCAGGGATCAATCTGATCATGACTAACCATCCTTGCGGGTACTTCGAAACATCTGTGTTTCATCAGGAACCCCAGCAAATGCAGTGCATACTACAATGGAAAAATTTCCTCCAACCCCTCTCCCTTTTTAATGGAAGGTTTTACCAAGATTTGTTTTATATGTTTGACAGAAAATAAATTACTAAAATATAGGAGATTATCTGAAGATTTGTGATCCTTACAGAGAAGGTTAATATGAGTTAGTCAAGGATATATAAGAAATCTAAATGCTTCCAGTAGTGATCTTAAGCAACCAGAACGATTTGGGTTGCTTGACTTTTTTTTTTTTGAGAAATAAAAACAACAAATATATTGTTCCAGAGACTATAATTGAGTCCAACATTATCCTCCAAATTATATAAAATGTTATTTATCTTCTAAAACTATTATGTAAATAGCACAACAGCTAGCATGGAGTGAAAAATAAAGAGTTAATGACTCATACGGTTTTTTTCCCTTGGATCATTCTTCTCATTAATAAAAGTCACATAATGTATGAAATAGACATTATCATAAAATCTGAAAATAAGTATCAATGTACAAGTACTCAATTTTGAGGAGACATTTCAAAAATCTTTCTTATTCTGTATTATGCCATGTCATCAAAGAGAATACTCAGTTTTTACAGAATATTTCTATACTCATTTGGGGTATAACCAGTGAGGTTAAATATAATTGTAAGATATCATAATGTCAGCAAAAAATGTAATTAGCTCACAAAAATGGCATTTTTTTCTACATTGCTATTCTTTCTCCCTTTTAATTCCTTTTAACTTCAA